>LBNU01022701.1:95601-140457 GCA_014162995.1 Artemisia annua
TTTAAAAAAAAAAAAAAAAAAAAAAAAAAAAAAAAAAAAAAAAAAAAAAAAAAAAATATGATATCTTAAAAAACTACTAGGGGGCAAATTCGTAAAATCAAGCACATAAGTTATCCACACACCCAAACACTAACTAACCCCCGTCACCACACACCCCAAACCCAAATAAACCTAACCAAACCCTCTCATCCCCCCCTAAAAAAAATCTGTTACATAATTTTCCGTAAAAAAAAAAACAAATTCAAATAAGTGGTTGTGGAGTGGGGGAGTGTGTATTTCCCGCCATGACTACATCTCTATCATACGCACCAGATGAAGGAGAAGGAGATGGTAACCGTATAGATGACACCAAGACGTTGATCTCTGCTCTTAGTTTCCTCTCCCGTAACTTGCCTCTTCCGCCTGATGTTTTTGACGCCGTTAATTCTATCTATGCTAACGGTGATGATGTTCACGGTGTTGGATCTGATGATGATTCGTTGGATGTAAGATGTTTATTTTGTGGTGAATTGATTGTTTATTGATAAGTTAGGGTTAGTTATTGATGTTTAATTGATGATTTATTGGCTGTAAGTTGTTTTTGTTAGTGAATTGATTGTGTATTGATGTGATTGATTAGTTAGGGTTAGTTATTGTATGATGTGATTGTGGAAATAGAAGCGCGATTTCAGTTTGAATGAGTTTTATGTTTTGTTTTATTGACGACTCATTATTTCATTTTACTGTGAGCTGTTTGTTATATTTTGTGAATTTTAATTGTATCTGTATTTGTTAGTGAATTGATTGTGTATTTAAAATAGGTTAGGGTTAGTATTTGTATGCGAGCTGAATAGTGAAAATCGAAGCGTGATTTCAGTTTGTATGATTTTAAGTTTTTTTTAATTTTGATGATTAATCTGCAGTGAGTTGTTTTGTAAATGTTTGTTAGGTTTTGTTTTTGTTGAATTGATTTTGTATTGGTTTAATTAATATATTAGGGTTTGTTGTGAATTGCGGAAATTGGAATGTGATGTTGCTTAGTTGAATATTAGGTTTTTGTGTGTTGAATGTTGATTAGGTTATGTTTTATCGTGAAATCGGTAGTGTATTTGATGATGAATTGTTTGTGTAGTGATGTGATTGATGAGCCAGGGTTAGTGATTGTATGATGAAGTGTGAACATTGGACTGCAATTGTTATGTGTTTTTGTTAGTGAATTGATTGTGTATTGATGTGATTTATGATTAGTTAGGGTTAGTTATTGTATGATGTGATTGTGGAAATTGAAGCTTAATTTTAGTTTGAATGAGTTTTACGTTTTTTTTATTGACGACTCGTTATTTCATTTACTTTGAGCTGTTTGTTATATGTTGTGAATTTTCATTGTATGTGTATCTGTTAGTGAATTGATTGTGTATGTAATAGGTTAGGGTTAGTATGTGTATGCTGAATAGTGAAAATCGAAGCGTGATTTCAGTTTGTTTGTTTTGTTTTTGTTGAATTGTTTGTGTATTGGTGTAATAGACGGGTCAGAGTCAGTTAATGTATAATTGTATTGTGAAGTGTGGAAATTGAAGTTTAATTTCAGTTTGAATGAGTTTTACGTTTTTTTTATTGAAGATTTATATGCTGTTAGTTGTTTGTTAAGCTGTAAATGATAATTAGGTTTTGATTTATGAGTGTTTGTTAATGGATTGATTGTGTATTGGTTTAATTAATAGATTAGGGATTGTTGTGAATTGTGGAAATTGGAATGTGATGTCGCATAGTTGAATATTAGGTTTTTGTGTGTTGAATGAATAATGGTGAGGTTAGTCAATTTTTAGCGTAGGAGTAATTATTGAAGAAAGGAAATTGTATATGTTCAATAGTTTGTTGTCCGTACTCGGTTTCGCGTTTGAAGTGTATTTTTAAATTTTTTATTGGTTATTTATATGCTGTCAGCTCTTTGTTATGTTTGTGAATGTTAGTTACGTTTTGTTTTATGTGATTTTGTGGTTGAATTGTTTGTGTATTGGTGTGAGTGAGAGGTTAGGGTCAGTTTAATTGAATTTTAGGTGTTTTACCGATGATTCATTGGCCGTGACTTGTTTGTTACTTTGTGAATGTTAAATTTATGTGTTTTCTTGTGGTTGATTGATGTGATTGATAGGTTAGAGTTAGATTGAATATTGTGAACTGTGAAAATTAAAGTGTGATTTTACATTGATTGAATTTTAGGTTTTTTCAGGGCTTTATGTGTAATGTTGAATGAAATTATTGCGAAGTTAGTTGATTGTATAGTGTAGGGGTAATTTTGGAATAAAGGAAGCTGTATGTGTTCAATGGTTTGCTCTAGATGAAATAGGTTCATGATTGTTGTTGTTTGTAAATAGGTTGAATGTGAAACGATGTTTAAGGTAGATAGAAGATATGTCTGTTGAAGTGGTGTGTTTCATTGGGAATTTATTATTCTGATAGAAGATATGTGAAACGATACAACCACCTTGATGTGTTGAAGTGATTGTAGTGTTTATTTTTCAGATGTTTATGTATTATTACTTGTATTCTTTCTCCATTTTCAGTTTTATGCCACTTGGAGTTATATTACATTTATAAGATGGTATAGAAGTGTACATATTTTATGTAGTTGAATACACGAAACTCAATTTGTTCGAATGATTCATGTTTATAGTGGCAGATATTCGGACGTGGAAATTTGTGTGAATGTGATTTCAAGTGTTTTTGGTCATGCTGATTTCATTACCATTGCCCTTTTGATCTCATTGCAGGATAACGGTCTATTTACAGATGGAGGAGATTTATTGGCAGACCTTGAGGATGCTCTGGCCAAGCAACGAAATCACATGACGGGTGCCGAAATGGCAGAAGCAAGGAAAAAACGGATTGAGAGCCACATCCAGAGTCGCGTGACTCAACTTGAAGGTTGCACGCCCTGGATAATCTTTTATATTATGCTTTTCTCGCTGTAGAGTTTTATGTAGATTGTTCAGTAATCACTATCCACTTAGATGATTGTCATTCGCAAAATAAATTTGAGGTCTTTTATGCATATGATCTTTATTATCATAAAATCGATGGTGAAAACTTGATTATGCATTATTCTTCTGCTTATTCATTTTTCTTTATCATGAATCCAGACTTGCCTACAAGCAGAGGTGAAGACCTGCAGACCAAGTGCTTGATTGAACTCTATGGGCTTAAGGTGAACTCAACTTTAGAAGTTCTTGCCTTTTCTTACTTTCTTTTGTATCTAAAGATTATTCAAATGATTGAGATGGCTGAGGTCTTGTTGGTTATTTCAGCATATCATATTTAGGTTTGGATGTTTGGGCATCATTTGGTTGCATATGACAATTGGTGGATGAAAATAAGCATGAGTTTTACATTTATTGATGTTACAACTAGTTTGGAATATAGGTTGTGTTTTACATATATTGATGTCACACCATGTTTCCATTAAACGCAGATAAATATCTATTATACTAGTTTAATACAAGGGTAGCAAAGGTACTTTTATTTACCTTCTTTGTAATCAGTTTAGTTGCAGCTAGTATGGAATTGATTGTTCAAAACAGATTATGATTTCGTAAATAAACAAATAAGTTGAAGCAGAATCATCTTATCCAAACATAATACCCCACCTAAGTTAGATAATACCCCACCTACAACTTCAAGTAGCAATAGTTAGATAATCAGTTGCAAAACGCAAGTCCAAATACCCCACCTAAGTTTTGCGTGAGATAAACTGAAAGCAACCAAAATTTTGAGACACTAACTATAATAGTACTTTACACAGTGTTAACTAAATGACTTTTCTAATGTTTAAAAGAGTAGCATGTTCTGATTGTACTGTATAGTTTAATCTGTTGTGTTGTTCAGCGACACGCTTTTATTCTTATGATATATCTTCATTTCAGCTAGCTGAGTTGCAAAGAAAAGTCAGGTCAGACGTCAGCTCAGAATACATGTTGTGCTTAAACTGTGCGAATCCCGAGAAACAACTCTTTGATTGGGGCAAGATGAGGCTGCCTCGTTATCCATATGGCGTTGGAGATGCTTTTGCTGTTGACTCAGACAACCCTCTGAAGAAGAAACGAGACGCCGAGGTAATTTTCTAATTTTAACTCTCTTTGTTCCATCCCTCGTAACTGTGATAGTATTTCTTTGTATTCTTATTAGTATTTTCTCAATCAATGTCCTTAACACAAGAAAGTTAACAACTTACATGGAACGTAATTATTTATTTATTTATTTCTATTTTTTTGGGGTGGGGGGTTGTTAACTGGTCAAACAAGTTTAGATTGATACAAACATTTATAGCACAGGTCATATTGGGCTGGGTCTGATACTCTGATCAGATAGCATACACTTATCATTTATAGCACAGGTCATAATTATACGGGTCATAAATGCTATTTTAACTTGGTTGAAAAGGTTCTCAAATTGTTAATTATGATTCTAGGTCAAATTAGTTCAGAAAACTTGTTAGTAATGTTCTTCCAATAAGAAAGATGATTGTATTGCATTTGTGGCTTTGGGGTTGTCATGACACTTTTAGTCCCATTGGTGTGCCTGAAGTAACCCAAAGCCCGTCTTTGTGACATGGGGGGATCTGTAGCTACCCTCTATCTCCTGAATAATCTATATGATATCTACCCCATGTATACCAAAATAGGGGAGTCGAGATTCAAAAAAATCTTGAGAACTGCGAGACTAATCTAGGCCTTTAGACAAAATTTGAAGGGTGGATATCAAATGTCAATTTTTGTGCACATGTATGGATATCAAATGTCAATTTTTGAAGGGTGGAGAACATTATCTCGAAGATGAGGGAAGGTAGGTTGAGGTGGTTCGGTCATGTCAAGAGGAGGCTACAATCAGCGCCAGTGAGAAGAGTTGAAGCCCTAGTAGTTGATGGCGTGAGAAGAAGGGGTAGACCCAAACTCAGATGGGAGGATAGACTTAAGCTCGACATGCAGGAGCTTCTCTTGNCCTACAACTTCAAGTAGCAATAGTTAGATAATCAGTTGCAAAACGCAAGTCCAAATACCCCACCTAAGTTTTGCGTGAGATAAACTGAAAGCAACCAAAATTTTGAGACACCAACTATAATAGTACTTTACACAGTGTTAACTAAATGACTTTTCTAATGTTTAAAAGAGTAGCATGTTCTGATTGTACTGTATAGTTTAATCTGTTGTGTTGTTCAGCGACACGCTTTTATTCTTATGATATATCTTCATTTCAGCTAGCTGAGTTGCAAAGAAAAGTCAGGTCAGACGTCAGCTCAGAATACATGTTGTGCTTAAACTGTGCGAATCCCGAGAAACAACTCTTTGATTGGGGCAAGATGAGGCTGCCTCGTTATCCATATGGAGTTGGAGATGCTTTTGCTGTTGACTCAGACAACCCTCTGAAGAAGAAACGAGACGCCGAGGTAATTTTCTAATTTTAACTCTCTTTGTTCCATCCCTCGTAACTGTGATAGTATTTCTTTGTATTCTTATTAGTATTTTCTCAATCAATGTCCTTAACACAAGAAAGTTGACAACTTTACATGGAACGTAATTTTTTATTTATTTATTTCTATTTTTTTGGGGTGGGGGGTTGTTAACTGGTCAAACAAGTTTAGATTGATACAAACATTTATAGCACAGGTCATATTGGGCTGGGTCTGATACTCTGATCAGATAGCATATAGCACAGGTCATAATTATACGGGTCATAAATGCTATTTTAACTTGGTTGAAAAGGTTCTCAAATTGTTAATTATGATCCTAGGTCAAATTAGTTCAGAAAACTTGTTAGTAATGTTCTTCCAGTAAGAAAGATGATTGTATTGCATTTGTGGCTTTGGGGTTGTCATGACACTTTTAGTCCCATTGGTGTGCCTGAAGTAACCCAAAGCCCGTCTTTGTGACATGGGGGGATCTGTAGCTACCCTCTATCTCCTGAATAATCTATATGATATCTACCCCATGTATACCAAAATAGGGGAGTCGAGATTCAAAAAAATCTTGAGAACTGCGAGACTAATCTAGGCCTTTAGACAAAATTTGAAGGGTGGATATCAAATGTCAATTTTTGTGCACATGTATGGATGTCACCATGTTTCTAAACACTGATTCACGGTAATTGTCAGTTCATTCCTGTTTATGAGGTTGTTCATTCCTAAATTCACGATATGGTCCAGGCTGAACTTGCATGTATTCCTTTCTTTATTTCTTCTAGATTTTTTCTGTTTATAGTATGTATTGTTTTCTTTTTAATTAGGATCAAGTAACAGATTTAATATATGTGTAGATAATATTGATGGAACAACATCATTACACTAACCTACTCTTCAAGAAAAAACACCCATCATTGGGAAATCTTATAGAGTAATGATATGAACCCCTAATAAATCTTCCTAACAACAAGTTGATGATAGTTGTCAAAGACTCAAAGTCAAGTGAAGAGAGAATGAAATATGCTTAGGTCTATCCATTACTCAACCTATGAACCCTTGCTGTCTCACATGTTTCATAAGACAACACTATGACTGCATTTGCCTCTGTGTTTATAATCATCTAGCTTGTAATTACATCAAGACAAATTTCAGAAAAGCAATATCATCTTATCTGCAGCTAGCCTGAAAAATTAATAACCAACATATGCATTTTGTGGCTAGCTATGGAATAACCTGATTTTGTAGCTAACTTTTTTCCAGCCTATTGAAACCATGGTTCTGACGGTTATTCATGTATTTACCAGAGTCTGTTCATTGTTAAGGATAACTGTTAATGTATATTTTTGATTACTTATAAAAATGTTTTGCTTTTTTATGCTTTACAATAGGTGATCTTTGTTTATTCATATATTTTTACTAATTTGGTTTCTCACACATCACATCATCACTTGCTGCAGAGACTTACAAAATTAGAGGAGGAAGAAAAGAACAAAGTAGAAACTAGGAAGAGGAAATTCTTTGCAGATATATTAAATGGAATAAGGGAACTCCAGTTGAATATTCAGGCCTCTCAGAAACGTCGGAAGCAACGGAATGATGGTGTTCAGGTATGCGAATATATTTATCTTTATATATAATGTGTGTTTGTATTTACATTGTGAATACATACGAAGAAAATTGATGTGCATACGCATAAGCATAACATAGAAAAATCTGAGATGTTTTTTCACTTTTGCAAGTGATGCTTCCCAAGTATTAAAATTTTGTTTTGTGTCAATTAGGCATGGCATGGAAGGCAAAGGCAACGTGCTACTCGGCAAGAGAAATTGAGGTTCCAAGCTTTAAAATCAGATGACCAGGAAACTTACATGAAAATGGTTGAGGAAAGTAAGAATGAACGGTTAACAATGCTTTTAGGGAAAACGAATGATCTCCTTGTCCGTTTAGGAGCTGCTGTGAAACGCCAAAAAGACGCTGATCATGATGGTATTGAACCTCTAAATGGTCCACAAGCTGAAGTGCAAGAGGAGCCCGCTACAAAGATGAAAATCCTCGAGGAATCAGTTCCTGATGAAGATGATGATCCGATTGAGGACAAAGATGACGGAGTAAAGGCCTCAGCCTTACTTGAAGGCCAACGGCAATATAATTCAGCCATCCATTCAATCCAAGAGAAGGTACCACATAAAATCATCATCGCCTAACGTGTTTTCTGCATTGCTAGTGTCCCATTTATTAATATTTAGGGGGTGTTAGAATCTACATTATGAAACAGATTATTAACATTGTGACTTGGAAGTCTCACTATATGAGAATATCTTTTTTTGCTCAAAACTAAGTTATTTCACAGCATACTGAAGCACCATTTTTTGCAGTACGTTTTGTTGCGGATTATGATCTGATTCTGAATATTCAATATATCATAATCAGTCTCAAAGTGCACATCCAAACACCCTTACCAGTGACTGATGATGAGATATTTGCTATTTCTATAATCTGCTTTAGCTGAATGTTAAACTGATTTGAAGCTATTAGTGTACTTCTAATTGGTTTTTGGAGGAACCCATGTCTACCAAAGTTACAACACCTTTCTAATATATTAAATTCCTACAGGTAACAGAGCAGCCATCAATGCTACAAGGTGGCGAACTGAGACCCTACCAGTTAGAAGGGCTTCAATGGATGCTGTCTTTGTTCAATAACAATCTTAATGGAATATTGGCTGATGAAATGGGATTGGGCAAGACAATTCAAACCATCTCCTTGATAGCTTATCTGTTGGAAAACAAGGGTGTGACTGGGCCCCACTTAATTGTGGCCCCAAAAGCTGTACTACCAAATTGGATTCATGAATTTTCAACATGGGCTCCCAGGTAAGGCAGCATATGAAGTATTTGCTGAGACTTGAGACACATATGAGTGCAGCCTGAAGCACTTGGTTTATATCATATAATTCCTACTGATTTTGTTTTTCCACCAGTATTCCTGCTTATCTATACGATGGACGTCTTGAGGAGAGAAAAGCAATGCGAGAAGAGTTATCTGACGGGAAATTCAGTGTGCTGATCACCCACTACGATCTTATAATGAGAGACAAATCATTTCTTAAGAAAATTCATTGGCACTACATGGTTGTTGATGAAGGACATCGGTTAAAGAATTCAGAATCTGTGCTTGCTAAGACTCTTGTATCCGGGTAAGCAGGAGTAATGCTCTTCTATCACCGATACTGGTGGTAATTTTGACCCATTTACGTGTGGATGGGTTGATTGTTGTAAGTTTACATGGGTTGATAGAGTGGAAAGTGTTCTCTCAATGCATAGCGTATCCTAAATTATATAACTGAAAAACTAGATAATAATATATTGTTCGAAATCATATCTGACATACTAATATTTTATAAACAGTTCACTAATTGACAAAAAAATATCTTGGCTTAACCAATTTGACCAGCGCAAAAATTGCTTGTTTTGACCCACTATCTAATCTGCTATAAGGACATTTCTAATCACCATCAAACATCTTATTGAATGATATTTGTCTCCTTAGAATTTACTTTATTTTCAACACTTTGAATGATCTCTTACAAGAGTTGACAAATTGTCATATATTTTGTTTCTACGTATTCAAGTAAACTTGAATATCAAGATGCTGCTACTAATTAAATAAACCAGAGAATCACTAAAGTAAGATTGCATTGATGAATATTCCAAACAGTATAAAAATCATAATCAATCAGTTTAAATACATGTCTGTGATTGTATTCTTGATTTAGAGGCTTAGAGCTCTTATGCAAATGACATCAAACACTCTTTGACCGATTAAACAATATCTTGCAGCTACCAGATTCGACGGAGACTTCTGTTAACTGGCACTCCCATTCAGAATAGTTTACAAGAACTTTGGGCCCTACTAAATTTTCTTCTTCCAACAATTTTTAATTCAGTTGAGAACTTTGAGGAGTGGTTCAATGCACCATTTGCAGATAAATGTGATGTGTCACTAACAGATGAAGAAGAGCTGTTGATCATTCGCCGCCTACACCAGGTAATTTTTTATGGGGTTTTAAAACTGATTATTCTATTATTGTGACTTGTAGTTGCAGTAATTAGTTTTTAAACCCTGGTGTTTCTGAATTCAATTATTTGATGTTAAATAATCTGCTTTGGATATTCACTTTCATACTAGCAGCAATAGAACTTATTATCCATGGTTGAAATAGAGTTTCCCTAAGTATCCTGTGTTTTACCCTAATTGTTGGAGATTTTTACTTTGTTCTCACAAGACGTATATTTTATGTATTATTTTATATTTAGATTTTGCAAAACATTCAAATAACAGATTATTCGATGGTTACAGATTTAAACAAAATAGCACTTTCAAACTCTCTCTTGAATAACCTGTTCCATTTTGCCGTTTATCTAACACTGATTGTACAAAATCACATAATCACTTCCAAAATGAAAGATACAAACACCCCCATACTCTTATTCTGTCAAGTCTGTTTTTATTGATTCTTTATACTACAAAATGCAGGTTATAAGGCCATTTATTTTGAGAAGGAAGAAAGACGAGGTGGAGAAGTACCTTCCACAGAAGAAACAGTTTATACTAAAATGTGACATGTCAGCATGGCAGAAAGTATACTACAAGCAAGTCACAGATGTTGGGAGGGTCGGAATGGATAACGGTTAGTAACTTTTACTCTAGATCTGCGTTGTTGGCTGGATGCTCAACTTATCCTTTTAGTATCTAGTATGTCATAAGTAAGGGTATTCTATACAAAACTGAGTACTGTGTTAAGAAGCATTTAGATTGAAATTGCAGGAAATCAAGAAACGGAAATTTTGGTAGCCAACAACTTAATTAAAAAAAATACTATGTCTAAAAATTTGATTCTACTATAAATGAACTCGTTTATGCTAATATGTAGTCCATGACTCCATGTTGACATGCAAATTGCAAAGATAACATGTCATATATAGAAATGTAACCATTTGTGCAAGCTTAGTTTACTTAACCTAAAATTTGTCCCTATTTGTGCAATATATTGTATGGTATGTGTGATGGTTACATTATTACGTTTGATAAACTGTAAAATGTCTATCACCAGTTGAGAGGACAATTAGATACCACTCGAGTTGTATATTTGGATTAAGGAGTGACATGCTGCCAGCATGGAATTTGGAACTGGAGGGTGCCACTAATCTCCAAACACCCTCAAAATATATCTAAAGCTGATAAGCAACATGAAAATAACTTGTTTTAGACTTTTCACACGGGAAACCTTTGGTAAATGGTTAATAAAGCTAAAATACCATGAAAGAGAATTCTGGAACTTGGAAGACTACGTTCAAAACTATTGTTGAAACCATAACACAACTAGAACTTGGAAAATGACCGGTTTTAACAACCTATTAAAGTGAAATAATTACTAAAAAGTTATTGATAGTCTTTTTGTATATTAGAATGATAATTTAATCAAGGGAAGGCTAACTGCAATGTATATTTAGAGTTTGAGCATGCTAGAGAATGGCCTGATAAAATAAGTATGAAGATGGAAAGCCAACTTTCATTTCAAAACAAAAACGTGCAAAGTGGTTAATTGCATGAAGAATAAAAAAGGAATCATTATGGATTTAGAACTTTTACTGTACCTGGTCAGTGTGTCTGAGACCTATCTTAGTAGAGCCATCGTGCCTGGGCCTTTTAATAAATATATTTTCTATAATCAGTGGGCATGGTCTCGGTCGGTCTTATCAGTATTTGATAAAAATATTGAGCTTGATCTTCTACAGCCTGGTGAGGTCCCAGCTTGTCCGAGGCTTGTGTTGGATCGGCCTTGGTTCTTGGTCTCCTGCTCATGTACTTAGGTTTGTAAGAAAGAAATATAATCTGATGAACCTTTAGATGTATCGCACAATTTGCTGGCCTTTACCAGTCTAGAATGAAATCTTGTTGAACTTATAACCTAAATAACTAAATTATTGGTCTTTTTGATTGAGCATATTGAGATAAAATCCTCTGGATAGCTTTAACTTTCTTCTCTTTTATTTTAAGAAATAAGAATATTGGTTTTCGTATTGGTGGTATAATGGTTTACATGAGAGAGTTATAAAAGTGCTTAAAGGGTATCTATTTCTTCCCCTGTTGATTCGTTTTGTTAGTCAACGCTCGACAATGTCCCTAAACTGTGCTATATTTTTTGGCTGTATATTTTTTTTCATGATAGCACAATAACCTATAATATTGAAATTTCGTATATTTAAACAATGATCTGCTTGCAGGATCGGGTAAATCTAAAAGTTTGCAGAACCTCTCGATGCAGCTTAGAAAATGTTGTAACCATCCTTATCTATTTACTGGTGAATACAATATTTGGCGAAAGGAAGAAATTGTCAGAGCATCGGGAAAATTTGAGCTACTTGATCGTTTATTACCTAAGCTTCATCGAGCAGGGCATAGAGTTCTCCTTTTCTCTCAAATGACTCGTGTTTTGGACATTCTTGAAGTATATCTTCAACTTCATGGATTTAAGTTTTTAAGGCTTGATGGCTCAACGAAGACAGAAGAAAGAGGCACTTTGCTAAAGCAATTTAATGCCCCCGACTCTCCTTACTTCATGTTTCTTTTGAGCACACGAGCAGGAGGTCTTGGGCTTAATTTACAGACGGCAGATACTGTGATTATCTTTGATAGTGATTGGAATCCACAGATGGATCAGCAAGCGGAGGATCGAGCACATCGTATTGGTCAAAAAAAGGAAGTGAGGGTTTTTGTTTTGGTCAGTGTTGGGTCAGTTGAAGAGGTGATATTGGAGCGGGCGAAGCAGAAGATGGGCATTGATGCTAAAGTGATACAGGCTGGATTGTTTAATACAACTGCCACAGGTTAGTCTTCGGATCATTAGCGTGTTGGATAACAGCTCAAAATGGGTACTTTTGCCACGATCCAAGTCGGGTTGGTTAAACGTGGAAGACTTATTCTCCAAAATTTAAATACATTCTTTAACTATTTATTGGCTCAACTATATGTTCCAAAAATGATATTATTTTTTAAGCTCTCTAGCGTTTTAAATAAAAAGATTTTGGAGGTTTTATACATATAAATTACATTTGGGACAGTTGTCAACCCAATTGACCTGTCCCCATCTTAGCTAAAATATTGTATTTATGTTTTACCCATTTAACCAGTCATATGTTAGCGAATATATTGTCGCCTCCGATTTTAGCCTTTGTGCCCCTCTTTGTATATACAAACTGGCCCATTGGGTCACAGGTCGAAACTGGGTTGGGTCTAATGAGTCATTCGAAGTACGGTCATAATGGCCGGGTTAGATTGGGTTGGTCTGCAAACAAATTTAGGGTCAAGTCAATATTAACAAATACGATAGTCATAACAAATAACATTATTCAAATAATTATCTAAATCGTTGGATAGAACAAATTAGAAGGTTGTTAACATTATGATTTATTACCCATTAGCTAAATCTTAAGATCTGAGAGACATGATAAATATATTAAGTAAACCAATATTGCCATCTTTCGGAAGTTAATGTTTTATTTATTTGTATTTGGCAGCTAAAGACAGGAGAGAAATGCTTGAAGAGGTCATGCGTAAAGGTACAAGCTCCCTTGGAACAGATACACCAAGCGAGAGAGAAATCAATCGTCTAACAGCTCGATCAGAAGAGGAGTTTTGGCTTTTTGAGAAAATGGATGATGAAAGAAGACAAAAAGAGAGATACAGATCTCGCCTTATGGAAGATCATGAAGTACCGGATTGGGCTTACACTAAACCCGACAATCCAACAGACATGAGGGGCAAAGGGTTTGATTATGAAACTGCTAATCTCACTGGTAAAAGACGTAGAAAGGAGGTAAAGTATGCTGATACACTTAGTGAATTGCAGTTTATGAAGGCTGTTGAACATGGAGATCAGGATTTAAATAATCTTCAAAGTAAAACAAGGATACCCTCAGGCTCTAATAACCGTATTAATGTGGAAGATGATGTTTTAGAAGTGAAAGTTGTAAGTGAAGGAACGTTTGAACGCGGGTCAGCGTCAGGGTCGATGTTAAGAATGTCAAGGTCCCCAAAGAGTGAGTATCTTGGTGTGGATGATGGAAGCAGTTTTAGTGGAGGCAGTTTTAGTGCAGACTTGCCAACATGGAAGAGACAAAAGAAGAGATCAACCCTTCGCTATGTTCCGTGATTTTTAAGTTTGTATTTTTCTTTCTGAAATATGGTGCAGTAGTTTAATGGGTTATTGTTATTAGACCGTTGACAGATTGTGGGTTTAGTTGACGATCGCTGGTCTTTAGTTGTGTTTTACTGGCAAAATTTATTCTACCCTGTATCATCCGTTAAGCATATAAAGTGATTCTATTTAATATCCTTTCGATTTATTTTTTCATGGTTTTCGACACTTGCATGATTGAAAGTCATCACATGCTTTCACATTTAAGCATATATACATAGTCGAACGAAAAGAGTTATTAGTTGCTTATATGCTCACATGGATGATGAAAGACCCCAAAGAAGTCATCACATGTTTTCATTTAACACATTTAATGAAACCTGACTTGTTGTGGCTATTTGATTTTTTAAATAAATGATGCTTTAAAAAGTTAAATGTAGTACTAGTAGTATTTGGAACCAGAAGCATCGATGAATGACGAAAATAAGGTGTTTTTTGGATTTCACTATGTTGATACACCAAACAGTTAATGTAACTAAGCATCTCTTTTAAATCTTCACCCTTTCATAATTTTATAAATTTATTTACTCTTAGGTAAGAATCTTCACTCACAATTTCACCTTTCTTTTTGTAAATAAAAACATGAACAACAAGATTTATCTTAAAAACAACCCACCGACAAAGGCTAGCAAGACTAGCACAATTAAAAATAACAAGAAAAAACTAGTAGATGCTAGGCATCACATAATCCTTCAACGATAAGTACAGATTACAAGGCATCACATAATCCTTCACGTTTTCTTATTTTCAAGAACTGTATGAATTTAAAAATCTCTTTTGTATGAGGTGGTTAAACGCAACTTCTTTTTTAAACATAAAGACTATGCTTGACATAACTAATTAGCAAATAAGAATAATATGCATAGCAATGCAAACTAACAAGAATTATAACTAAATGATACAAACAAATTTAGCAATATATTTTACGAATAATCAACACTATCACAAGCATGAAGATGTGCAAGAGAGGGCACTAAAAAATCCATGCAACATTTAAAATCATGTGATAAAGGATAGCAAATAAAGGTGAGCCGTTGGAACTTCTAAAGTTTTCATATGTACATGGACGGAAGTTTTGGAAGATTGTTTTTATTGTTTTTTATCAGATAAGCATACTTTTAGAAGTTGGTTTTTAAACAGGGGGTAAGGATCCAGTGAGAAGAAAACTCAAAATGAGAAGAATGAGAAATAACTATAACTACATATTTTAGATGCATCGACTTGAATTAGATGCATCTCTATTCATTTAGATGCATCACAATTAGTTTCAAAAGTGATTTTGAAATGAAAACGATGCAAAGTAGTACTAGCAACAAATTTGACCCGCAGAGGACGAAAAATATATAGGATTCGTCTAACTTGATGAAATGCATCTAATATATGTTTATGCATCTAATTTTTAGCTAGAAAATATATTATGATGCATCTAAAAGATTAGGGAAGCATCTAATTCAAGTTGATGCATCTCTAATGTGTAGTTATAGTTATTTCTCATCCTTCTTATTTTAATGATTCTTCTTATTTGATCCTTAGTCTTTAAACAGGTAAATTGTTGTCCGCTCTTTTAAAAACAGGTATATTAATGGAATTTACTCCATTTTTAATGTATGTAAGAATGACTATTGGACCCAAAATAGTTTTTTAAATAACCATAGTACTTATAAATTTAATTTAACAAAACATAGTATTTTTAAATTTATTTAACAAAACATAGTACTTTTACAAAGTATATGTTCCTAATAAACGCTTAGTTTCTTTTGTTTGCTCTCTCTTATGAAATTGAAAAGTAACTTTAAAATAACGTAAAAAAAAAATAATTGAACATATAGGTTTTGATAAGTTTTACACTTCTACATATCGTTTGTGAAAGTTATACAAAACATACTGGGCAAATTCACTCTACTAGTCCTTTACTTTTCCTTGTTTTCTCTATTTTAATTACTGTACAATTTGATATTAATGGGTCATGAAGTTTGTTTCACTGTTTGTTTTAAGTCTCTACAAACTTGCTAGTTTCTCTCTTAAAATTCATTCAAAATTCTGTTTGCTTTATTTCATTTTCTCGACCAGTGCATCTGTTTATAGGCATCCACACACCATATCTTTTATTTGACAATAACTCGACAAAGGCGACCACAAGTTCATTTCTCAAACATGATGAAGAACATGAAAGACATGTTTATCTTCTTGATGAACAATGTTTGTTGAATAAAATTACTTCATAAAAATTGGATAAATCATAGAAGTTAAAAACATCATCAAAAATATAACTTGTGAACGTTAAAAATTAGTAAACGACTTATAAAACTGGAAGAAGATGCCTTGAGGGACGTTTCATCTTATAAAGTTGAAAAAGATTTGACATTTATACTACTCTTTTTCTACAAAAATATTGGTTTAAATATAGCAAAAAATGAGAAAACCCCATGGATGTCTACGCGACAAGTTAAGAAAAGAATCATCCATGGACGCTTCATGGAGGAGAAGAAGGAGAGGTTATTGTGAATAGACATAAAAAAACCATGGTTTATGTAAAAGTACTATGTTTTGTTAAATAAATTTTAAAATACTATGTTTTGTTAAATAAATTTTAGAAGTACTATGGTCATCTAAAAAACTCGACCCAAAATGTGATTGCATTATATGCACGCGGTTGAACAAATCGAGCAAGTTTAGTAGCACGAGAACTAATCAGTCTAGAAAGTAGAAACACTTTGGAGCACAAAAAAAAGTCTGCATACTACATATGTCACAGAGTTATTGAAGGCGACTCAATTACATGAGTTTAAAGGTACACTACAAGAATAAGAAGAACGGCCGACAACAGTTTGTCGGTAAACGACAAAAAATAGCTACTTTTGATTTTTAACGGCACATTTAGCGACGAAGATGTCGTCGCTAAAGGCCCAAGCGATTAGCCCCCATCGATATTCTCCCGCCAAACCAATTTACCTTTTCCCGCCAACCTTTTAGCGACGACACCGATCGTCGGTAAAAGTATTTTCACTAAACAAAGCGGCTATTTATCATAGCTAAGAGCTTACTTGTGGTGATTAAACCTTTAGCGATGACGGCTTTTCTTAATTAATATTTGTCAATCACATTAAAAACTAATTAATTATTTATTTCCTCGCAATCCCACCCTTTAGTGATGATACCGTCGTTGCCAAGGCCTAATCGCTTTAAAGTTAAATATTAGTTATCCAAATTAATTGTAAAAATTATTAAAATTACTATTAAGAATATATTTGGCAAAACTAGTTGTAAGCTGTATGCTGTATGCTGTAAGCTGTAAGCTGTAAGCTGTAAGTTGTAAGCTGTAAACTGCAAACCTATTAACATGAGCTACAAGTTGTATATATTTTTTTTTAGTATAATTGTTTGGTAAATTAGTTGTTAAATGTAATTATAAATATAAAATGACATAAAAGGACATATCCATAATTGTAAACAAATGTTTGGAAGGTATATCAGTAATTTAAATTTTTAACAGCTACAAAATGTTTAAAAAGCTTCATGAATCAGTATTTCATATATGAGCTATTTGTTTGAAATAAAAGCTTGAAGTTAATATATCCAAACGGAGCTACTTATTTTAGAGAAGATTATTTTTGTTACAAAAAGCGAACAGCTCTCAAAAAAGCCCCTACCAAACAGGCCCTAGATGTACAAATTTTTATTAATTACTATTGAATTTGTAAAAAGTCAAAAAATTGCTATACAATTAGGAAAAAGTATAGGAAATATAAATGGGTGAAAATCATCGAACAGTAAGATCTGTTCCAATTTAGTCACTCAAACTTTATGTCAATCATTAAAACCATCAAAGTTTAAAAATTGTTTTATTCTTGTGTAATTTTTATGTTTAGTGACCTGAACGGAACACTTCTCAAGCTTGGTTATTATTTGTGGTTATTGTTTATGTTTAGTTATGCATTAACTAGTTGTATATAAAGTTGGTTGGAAGTAGTTAAATTCAGGGGGTGAGTGTTTAAAATTAATGTACAGCATGTTAATGTATATATGGATACTTTAAGCACACAGTTTTTAAAAAGTTACACAAGAATGAAACAATTCTGAAACTTTGATGGTTTAATGGTTGATATAAAGTTTAAAGAGAAAATGACAAAAAAATGCATCGAACTTGACACTTTTTGTGCTTGTGTGTACAAACTATTTTTTTTTTCTTAATGTGTGTGCTGAACTTTCAATTTCGATCATTATATGTATTTTGTGACCATTTTACCCTTACTTTTTTCAAATTTACATGGCAGAATAGTTACAAAATACACACAATGATTGAAAGTTGAAAGTTCAGTACACATAATAAAAAGAAAATAGTTGGGTACACACAATCAGAAAAAGTGTTAAGTTCGATACATTTTGTTGTCATTTGCCAAAGTTTAAATGACTAAATTAGAATAAATCTCAAACTTTGTTACTATTAAGTGACATATTGCCGATATAACTTAAATTCTAAAAGAATGGTTGATGGAGTTTGGTTTACACATAAATGCTTTGAATATTCGGCATATGTTGAGATATACATTTGGGCATCATGAATTAAGTTAATTTGTGAATTTATGATATCTCACGATTTCTTCATTTATGGATTATAACTTTAAACTCTTGGTATTTGTATGGAGATATATTTAGCATTTGTATTGTTATTTTGGATCGAGAATTATAACTTTGTACTTTTGTTTCGGAACGTTTGAATGGATGAATTCTTTGATATAAGTTTGTATGTTTGTTTTGGAGGGTTTTATGTATATTTTTTTGGAAATTTTTTTTGAAAAAATTCTGAAATTATAGCTGAAGCAGGTTCTGTTGAACCTGCAGATGCTTTTGGCAAAAGTGATATTCCCTCCGTCTCAAAATTATTGTCATGAAAGAGAAATCACATGGTTTAATAAAAGTGTTGTTGCTTTAGTTTTCAACCACTTAAAAAGAATATTCTTTTATTATATTATCTAGTTTTTACTCAAAAAGGAAAGTGGATAATTATTTTGAGACATCCGAAAAAGAGAATATAGACAATTTTGTGACGGAAGAAGAATGTCGTCAAAAGCTCAAGTACTTTTTTTTTAATAATAGTTAATTAAATTATTATTTATATTAAATAAATATAAATAATTAATTAAATTATTAAAAGTCGAATGAGTGTTTAGGGGACACTTTTAGTGACAATGTCGTCATCGCTTAAGGTGATGTTGCCGCTTTTTAACCTTGACACTGAAAGCCAAATGAGTCTTATTTATTGTCGCTAAAAATTGGTCATCGCTAACGACCTTTAGCTGCGAGCCTTTAGCGGTGCCTCTATGGCGACGGCTAGTGGTCCCTAAAAGTGTTTAGGGACAACGTTTTAGCTTTCAGAGACGACATTGTGTCATCTCTAAAAGTACCAGATCTTGTTTTGGTAATCACAAATCATGTAAAGTAATTTTTAACCAATGTATAACCTCCGTATTAAAAAGTTACATATATGTATTTTTTTTTGCTGAAATTACTAGTATAAGGTTCAATCTCATAAACATGAAAAAGGACGGGTAGGATTCTACTAAAGGTGAAGTTTAATATCAATTAAACTATAATCACCATTCACCTAAGGCCAATGAATTTAAATGATATAAACACGTTTTGAATTGAAATTACAATCAGATTTGGTTGTAGTTTTAGCTTTGTATATGTGACGAAGAAAAAACGAGATTTTCCTACCACCTTTCATATGGATTATCCTTAAACCGCAAGAGATGGGAATAACAAAGCAGAAAATTTGAAATGAGCACGTTAATATATGAATTGTTTAATTATTCGTTATTTTCAAGTCTTTTCATTGCATTCACTTACAACAAGAAAGAACCATCAGTGTTTGGCGCACCACGTGCATTTTGGTGCATTATTCTTTCTTTCGTTCGTCCTCCGTTCCGTCATATTCCTAATAACCACTAAAGAGTTTTGTGACAAACTATATACTAAGTATATGGTATATGTATCGGCCTTCAGGCGCCTATTCCTTCAGCGAAATGTTCTTGTGGGTTTGGGAAAGAGAAGGCTTTTAAAGAAATAGGTATTAGGTTTAATCTCAACTCTACCCAATTTGCAGGGGAAAAAAATGAATATTGCTTGTCGACACCTGAAAACGTACGCCGTTGAGTTTTCCCCGCCGATTTAAAACTTTTAAGGAGAAGTATGTGGTATATGTACACAAAATGTACGCATTGTGTCATTTACAAACGCATGTTGGTCTTTATCAATATGAGATGAAACATAAAGCTTATCAATGGGAGAATATTTGTGTTTTCTATAGACTATGGTGTGTGATAGCTAATAAGTGACATTAACGTATCTTATGACATGCTCCATGTTCTATGTTTACAAAGTGTTTGATAGTGCTTTATATGTATGTGTTCGTTGTCAGATTGATTTATTAACATTAACTAAAAGTATATATGTACGAAAATTGAGATCTTACAATATGCACATGTAATTATATAGGAGCAGTTATTTTTCTTTTCAAATGACAATCATGTAAGTGGTATTATTGTTGTTCCAACATTTAAATCATTGAGACTTTGTCCATCCTTTTTTGGAAACATCATGGTTTTCAAATACACGAAAGCAAAAAAGAAAAAAAGAAACACGAGTAACAAACATTATCCATCCTCGGAAATTGACTTATACACCATTAAAAAGTTATTGGTGAAATAGCTTCACATGTCTTATATTAGGTAGTTTTGTCAACTTATGTAGTTTTCTTCTTTTTCAATATTCGATAACCGAATATCATAGTGTCTTTTTACCAAAAGATGGACATACTTTGGTCAAGTCGAGACAAAGTAGTATTAATGTATTAGAGTAACAATTTAATTGTCCTCGGATAATTATTTCAAGTCGGATAATTATTTCAAGGGTTTTTCTATTTTGTGTTTTAGGTCAAAAGATAAGAAAGACAAAAAGTACACAAAAGTATTATGGATTTACAAAAATGGACTTAGGGATCCATAAAATATGTATTTTTTGTGGGTACTTTTTGTCTTTCTTATCTTATGCCTTTGTTAGAAAAAATCTTATTTCAATAGTCACCGACAATTTAAGGCTAATGGTATAAAAAAGCTCAAACTTTATTTATTTATTTATTTATTTTTAGATTTAATTTTTAATTTTCTTATTATTCAAAAACTCTTTTAATCTTGTTATTGTAGGCATATTACAAGAAATGCATGACATGGCAAGACTTAATCAACTATAGGTCCGTTTAGTGTGAGCAATTTCGTAATTTTATCCTCTTTATCTTCTTTATCCTCTTCACTTCACAATTGACTTTCGAAAAAAAACCACAAAACACCACCATCACTCCGCCCATTACATATCACCATCACATGTCATCTTGATTCTTTTTACTCACCGTTCCATCCACTTCACAGATCTTCCTTTCTCATTCAACCCATTAAGATCTGAAATTTTAACCCTCTTCATTGTACATTTAAAAACATAAACATAAACCCCTCAATTTTAGGAAACAAAAAATGAGTATCATTTTGTTATAAAACACTCAAAAAACATATACCAACATCACAACCATGTTCAAAATATCATCAAACCCAATTGGGGTCCTAGTGACCCGACCCGGTTTCAAAGATGAAAGATATTGAATTTGTTGAGTAACATTTGGTGGTGGTACTAAGAATGGCTTCAATTTTCAGTTTGTTCAAAAGATCATCAAACATATTGCTAGTGATTCCCTTCTTCTTCAGATAGCTTGAGGTGATGTAATCTGCTAGATGAGCTAGTTTTCCTGTGCTAATCTTCCTTGAGGTTCTGTAACTTGCTGAGGTTGCTCATGTATGGTATCTAATTTGGATGCAACCTTTCTCTTTTTTAGATACCATGACAACCCCAAACAAAGGAAGAGCAATGGAATGGGGACACCATTAAGTAATTAAGTATCCACATATCTAGTACTTCAATATTTGTTGCTTACTTGAAAAATGACTTGATTAGATGGATGGAAAGAGGTTAAGAAAATTAGTTAAGAGAACACCGACACCTTGACATACTGATGCGCGTGGGATTGCAACACGCACTACGTTTTACCTCTCNACTTGTATTAACTAGCTGTATATAAATGATGACATACTTTGAGTTGGAATTGCCTAGATAATTGACAAAAACCGACCACTTCCTATCCAAAAAACACAACCAGTTCCATCATATGTAATGCTATTAAACCCGACATAGCTGTAATTATTCCATCACTTGACAAAACAATCACTAATGCTTTGGCTTGCATTACTTTCCAAAGTAGTACTTATCTTACCAGGATCAAAATATCCATTCATTTTACTAAAATTGTCACACTCCTATACTAAGGCATACTCGGCTCCACGCAACCATTTCCCAAACGATAGTTTAATTGTATACTAGAATTGTTATTTGCAGACAACTATTGAAATTTCTAATTATTGAGATTGCAACAGCAATAAAGTTTATGAAAACTGATAGTGTGGCGTTAATCAGCCCCCAAACATCAGTCTTAGCTCATATGATCTCCCATGTAGTCAACGAGCTCCGAGTCCCACTACTCTCATTTACAGGTACCAACCCTACATTATCCTCACTTCAATATCTGTTCTTTGTTAGCACAACTCACAATGATCTTTTCCAAATGGCCGCCATTGAAGACATAGTTCAGTACTATGAATGGGGACAAGTGGTAGCCATTTATGGATTCTAAGTAGGACTTTGACTTGTTAGCTAACTTATAGTCAAAGGTATTTCTATTAAAACAAGTTTGGCGTATGGTAAATGTAAGGACATGCGTATTGTACCTATTAGTTAGCTAACTAGTCAAAGGTGTTTCTGTATTACAAAGTGTGGGTTTTGAACTGGAAGAATGTATTGCAGATTTGATTTTTTTTCTTCAATTTCATGGTTTGATGCAAAAAAGAGGTAGTAAGGGGGTTTTTATGGTTTGATAATGATGAAACGGGTTTTAAAATGAAAAACTTAGAAGTATTCGGATTCTAGATATGTGTTTGGAAATGAAATGGGATTTCATGGTTTGGACTAATAAATGGGTTTTCATGGTTTGATTCTAGATTATGTTTGGATTTTGTTTTAAAAAGAAATTAAATGAAGAAGATGAAGTAGGATGAATTAACTAAATTGCTCTCATTTAATGGATCATTAAATGGTTAGTTCGTGCCACGTCAAAGACTCCCTGAAATATGTCTACAATAGGAAGATTAAGAGAGTTTTTGAATTCAATAAGAAAATTAAAAGTTAAGTCCCTAAAAAAGAAAAAAGTAACAAGTTGGATGTTTAAAAGTGATAAGTTGGATTTTTTTTTTCAGACCATTAGCCCGACAATCTATATTATTTAACTTCATTAACAAAGTACTTTAAAGTAGGAAATACATCTGAATAACTTATCTCTGATACAGATTTTCAAAAACTGAAAAAACAATGTTGAAGTAATTAAAATTAGACCGAGTACTCAATTTTATCACACAAGAGAAATAAAGTCATCATACAGGCCAATAGAAAATCAAAATTGAAACAATTTGACCAAACTTATCTAAATTTCACCTGTTAACACAAATAATGTCAAAAACGTTATTCGCATTAATCGGTCTTCATGCATTTTGATAATCACAAAATATAAAAACATGTTACGTAAAGTTACGGTTAATAAGTTTTTAATCGAGGAAACTCGTTTCTTCCAAGTATCTTCTCCAACGTCACTTCAGGTATGAACAAACTTTATACCGACATTAGTAAAGTGATCAAAGATTTTATTTTCTCTAAAACTTACATTTTTATGTATGACAAAACATTTTTTACAAATATTTTTGTGTTTTTAAAGAAATGTTTTATTAAGAAAATAAATTCAAATTCAAATGTTCCAACAGCTATTTTTCCCTCCAAACCAGATAAATTTTCACCAGATAAACTTTCACCACGTCAGGACAAAAAGAGGAGCGTCTGTCGGGAAGGTCCCTTAAATGGACAGACGGTCCCTTAGCGATAAAGGACCGTCACCTATATAAGGGACCGTCTGCTCTTTTCCTGACGCCTATAAATACTGAACTGTTCCTTCTCAGAAAATAATCCCTCTTAGCACAAAAACATTATATTCTTTCTTTCTCCCTTCTTTGATCACTATAACATGTCTGTATGTGTTTATAAGTGATTTCCTTATCCTCTATATCAAAGTGCAAGAGAAGAACTCTCGAAATAGTCAAGAATCGAGATGTTATAAGAGTCCACACACAAACGTAACAAATGTTACGATTCTCTTCTTCCTCCTATTCTTCTTTGTAAATATTGTAAATATATCCGACTTGTGTGTGAGTCATGGATAGATGTGTTAGGGTGAACTTGGACAAAGGTGAAAGTCCAAGAAGTGTTGTAACTAGACTAGGTCTTGTATTTGTTGTGTGTCGTGTTGTGAAGACTAGAACATAGTGGAGTTCTAGTGTGAAGATTAGGACTTAGTGAAGTCGGTGTGTGAAGACTTGAATCAGGTAGAATTCAAGTGGTCGTTATTGTGAAGGCTTGAATCGGGAAGGATTCAAGTGCTAGTACGTGTGAAGGCTTGGATTGTGGGTCAATCCAAGTAAGACAAGTGAGCTTGTTCATGTGGCCACGTGGGCCTTGGAGTAGATTGGTTCTAGCTACGATTAGAAATTGACATTCCGCTTAGTGCCGGTAAACTTGGTGTAAGCTTGTGTACGGATTGCTCCGCCTGAAGGAGTGTGTTGATATAGTGATTGAAAACTCTCGAGTGTGGTACTCGAGGAGTGGAGTAGGACGAAGAGTGAGCTTCGTGCCGAACCACTATAAATCTCGGCGTCTCCTTTGGTTGTGTTCTTTCTTTTACTCTTTACATTGCTTGCATTTTACATTCATTATTAGTCTAATAGATATCACATAACTAGTAAAATTCAACAAGTTTGTAAAAGAAACTTAACCGGACATAAAAGCGGCAAAATATTTATACAAGTAATTACAAACGGAGAAACTATTCACCCTCCCTTCTAGTTTCTACATCACCCATCAAAGAAATTATTAAATATAACATTTACCAGGAAACTTTTTTTGCCAAAAGCTACAGTAAAGCCCATTGCTACTTCCACACTTTGTGTGAGGCCTTGCTCCCCACAACTTTTTGTCTAAAATTGCTACTTCCACACTTGGTAGCATTTGCTACAGTTGACTGTGTGGGGATGCACAGTAAAACGCACAGGAAATTCCTTCCCCCAAAACTGCTTCAGGCAGTCACTCACAAATATACTTCCCTCCCGCACCATTCGTCTCTCTAAACACACACACACACACACACACACACACACTAACAGATTATTAAGAAACATGATGATAAATCATGTCAGATTGTCTGGATTTTTTTCACTTGGTTTGTGTTTTCTATTAATTTTATTGATTATGCTAAACACTTTTATAAAAAATTCCTAAGCAAACCCTAAAAAAATTGGGAAATCACGCTGATGAATTAATTGGCTATAATTTTTATGTTATTGTGTCTAATTTATCAATAATCAAACAAATTCTGCTTAGATTTAGAATTTTGGGGTTTTAATTAGGGTTGATAAGGTTATGGATTTTCGAATTAAGGTTTTATTGTAATTTGGAAATTTTTTTATTTTGTGTTAAGGATTGATAATTTATGTTTTGCTCTTTTGTAACAGGAAAGATGATGATTAAATAATTATTATTTTTGTGATGGGTTTTTAGTTTGCTCAAATGGATTTTCGAAAAATCATCAGGTAACTTCTTTTGACCTGATTTATGTGTATTCAATATTCCGATTTCATATGTGCTTACAAGCCCAAAATATAAGCTAATCCAAACACTCCTGAAGTTGGTAATTTTTTTATTATTATTGTTAGTAGGTTTATTTGAATGGTTACTGTATATTAAAATGATACACAAGATGTTATAGAAACTTTTTAATACTAGGCTTAATGATGTTGTTGTTGGCTGTCATTAGAGGCTATTATTAGGGTTAATCAATGAATGATGTTCCTTATATGCATTTTCGCCGGGCAATTCGGATGGTAATTGCTATAATGGTTTTGATATTGAGTTTTATTATTGTGTGCCAGGAACTGCCGTCGTATTTGAGGTACAAAAAAGTGGTAGATTAGAAGCTAAGAAAGAAGAAATCCATAAGCCTAAAACTGAGGTAAAAGTTTATGGTAATTGATGGTTAGAACGTGTGTTTTTAATGTTAACGTTGTTAATTTTCAAGTGTGTTTTGTAGTGATTGGTGGTAAAATGTGTGTTTTTTTACCTTTTAAGTAAAGTGTAGGTGCAAACAAGACTGTGGACAAGGGTGAACAAGGTTCTTCTTGGCTTTTTAAATGGGCTACTGGGGCCAATAAAGGTATTCCTTATTTAACATTGCTTAGTTGTTCAATAGCTAGAAGACGGGTCTGGAGTTTTTTATTCAGCGATTTTTTGCCATTCTTCTGTAAATTAGGAGGCTTGCAGCGGTTTCTCTTGCTGTTGTAGCAGCAGATGTAGCGATTTCGTTGCAGCCCAATGTGTAGATGATATAGAGATTGCAGGAGCTGAGCGCAAGCATCTGATTTGGGGACACCATGAAGACCCTTTCTGAAAAGTTATTAGCAACTCTTCGCAATATTAGTCTTAAGGAAAATTTAGTACAACAACACTCTCAAGTAGCGGATGAAGCACTCGAAGGTATACAACATTTTTTTCTACTTTATATCTTCCAAAAGCTCCATTTTAGTGTCGAGATTGATTAACCAATTTTTAGCTTCATGAACAAAAGTGGAATCAAATACTGATTAAAAGTATATGATTCCTCATTTTATTATTTGTTACCAATACAAAATATATGTTCATTAGCATATTTATTAAAAAAAAAAAAAAAAAAAAAAATCCCCTCTGATCTTTGATAATTAGAGTCGATCCTTTTGACGAAAAAAAACTCTACTTTATTGTGAATCCTATTTATCTTTACAATTGGCTTCACATTTTCTTATTTGTTATGATATAAAAGGATATCAAGCTTTATTGAAAACTCTTTAAAATCCTTTTATCGTAAAAGTCTACTGTTATTTAAATTAGTCACTAGCACACTTTTGATGGGCTTATCCCCTTACTAACATTTGAAAAGTCAATAAAGCTCGCATTTTTCGGCTTATAAACTGCCTATCTCCTTGAGCGTACAGCTCAAGTGCATAAACTCGATATAGTATGCCGAAAAATGTGAGTTTATATCAACTTTTACAAATCTTAGTAAGTTAACACAAATCATCATTATATGTTGCTTTTTAATAGTTTTTTTGGTTACAGATAAATTTGAGCTTCAACTATTGGAAAAAGACTTTAACAAGATCAACAAAGCTATAGTTAAGCTTAGGATTGTGAGTTTCTCTGTTTATCCTTCATAATGCATAAGACCTAAATTTTGCAGGTATAGATCTTCGTAGTCGCTCTCACCTTGAGTGTACACATGCTATAGGACGAAGGTGTGTGCCTTTTGGGTTTGAGCCTGCAATTTTGTTTTCATATTTTTTAAAGAAAACAAAAAACAAGCAATAGTAAAATGAAGTTGTGTTTTTATGTCAGGGCAAGTTATTGACAAGATCCAAACAACTGTAGCTACTTCAAAAATGTGGAAGGGAAGCAATTTTTGGAAGTAATGTATGCTGAATGGTATGTAACGAGTCTCGATGTTAGGATAACTGCTTATGCTGCTAAAAGTTGTGAAAAATTAGCTGATTCTCAATTAAGGGGTTGTTTGGGTTGAATGAGTCTCAAGTTTAGGGTGGACAGGTCGCGTTATAGTTATTGTATATTATGGTTTGAGTGGGGTTTGCTGTAAAATAGGTGTTTCTTCATGGTCTTTGTATGCTAGATGTGAGTTTGGGAAAGAGACTAAATGCTAGACCTGTTGATAAAAGTCACTGCCTTACATGTTTAGATATACATATTGACCATTGAAATTATGTACTGAATACTTACTTAAAGGAATACGCGGTTTTAGACTGCTTAGAACTGCTTAGCAAAGCTTTAATTACCTATACAAACAACCCCTTATCTTCTTAGAAAGCGGTAACGATCGGAAGACCCAAAATTGCCCATTTAAACTAAAGAAACGCAGAGGCAGAAACATTCTTAATGAGCATCAACAACCACCAAAAGTTTAATAATGCTTCAATGTTTGTACATCTTTGTGGATTCTTAAAGCCATATTTAGAGCGACAGAGATAAAGAGGTAGGGTGATAATATTAGGTTTATTATGGATTTTATGAACACAAAGAGCTTCTTGATACACTGTTGGTTTAGGGTAAGTTTAAGATTTTTTACTGTTGTCGGTAACTTTAAACAAACATGTCTAAATTCGGAAAATGTATTGTTCTTTGTGGCTGAGTGTTGTTTTTAAAGATTTTGCGTGTTGTCGGTAACTTTACGCACCATTTATGTTCCAGGAGCTCAGCAAGGAGCGGAGACGTAAGCTGCCAATGTTCAAGGAAATGTATCATCAGAAAGCTATGGAACAAGCAGAAAGGTATTTGGTAATCATTTTGTGCTTATAAATAGTCAATTCTGCAGATTGCTTATTTTATTATGGGATGGTACAGATTTCGAGTTGCTGTAAGATTAAAGCTTCAAGGTGATGCGGAAACAGTTACAGTAACAGATGCTTAGTATGCGGATTATGTGGGATTGCAACCAGCGGTATTAATCATGTTATTTCTCATAAGTTAGCCTGTAAATTTAGATTAGGCTGCAACTATACTTTTTATGTGTGCTTATGTTGCTCAAAATTTAGAATTGTGATAGTTAGATAGTTATTGCATAAACTGTTTTAGGTATTTAGATAGTTATCGCTCATATGAGAGCCATGTAGTGATTATTTTGGTGATTGTGAATTGCAGGCAGTTGCAAAGAAGGTAACTGAACTTACTGGAAAGGGGGTGAGAAGAATCATTGGAGGCGGAGATTCAGTAGCAGCAGTAACGGTTCCAATTTCTCATAAGTTAGCTTGTGAATTTGAAAACGAGGGTAGACGAGCAATTCCTACTCAAGAAGACATGTGGTATCCTACTAAAATGTTCAGAATACAAAGGCTTGGGAAGGAAATCAGACTTACTTCATATCACCCTGTAAGTAGCATATTGTCCTTTTGAGAGAGATTACAATTACATTCCAGATATCAAATGCAAAACCTCAGGTTGTCTTATTCAAAGGTCAGTTATCTATAACTGACGAATAAAAATATACAAAACAAGTGCTTAAAAACGAAATGGGTTCCGGATTTGACAAAATATGCTTTTTTAGAAATGGCAGACCTTCAGCATGTCAGGTAGTTACTCAATTTCCAATAGCAATTATGCATTTTGATTTTATGCTTTTCGTATGTGTGTTTTTTTTATTTCTCATAAGTTTTTGCTGTGAAAAATCTGTGGACTTCTTTTTATCAACAAGTACATTTTATTACTTAACTGGTGGCAGTTTTAGACTTTAATGTTTTCTATTGGGTGCTAAAATGTTTGTGTCGTTTGAGTAAATAATTTGCATGAATCCCAACGTATCCAGATGCCTCTTGATGGCACATTGTCTCTGTCCCGGTACAATAGGTTAAGATAGTTTTTGATTATTCAATTATTTAGTAATTTAACTTCCGACATTATAAGCACCTAAAAATGTTATTGTTCACGCAGAAATTGGAATTGGAACAAGAAAGACGTGAAATTATTGATACGTTGAGTTATCAACACAGAAGAATTATCGAAGCTTCCAAACTGTTGTTAAAAGAAGATAAAGTTGCAATTTCGGTGAGTTCAGATATCACGTGTTAGATCTTTGCCTTAAGATGATGTTTAAATTGTATAGCCTAAATCTTCACCTTCTTTTATGTAGACCAAGAGAATGCAACAGGTGTAACTTTGCAGGTGTTAAAAGAACTCCCTCAATTGCAAGAAAAAGAGCAATCAAGGGGTAGTAGATTTGGAAATGGTGGTGGGTAAGATGGAAAAAGATTACATGAACAACTTGAGGTATAGCCTTTGATCTCTACGAAATGACACTATACAGCAAAAATCAAGGTTTCCAAACGGCTCATTTTTCCGCCTTAAGTGTAGATCATGCTCTATGCAACAGCTGCAAACCTCACTTTTTGTATAGCGTTACAGCAGCAAATGCACATGATGTTTATGTAATGACAACCTTGCAGCCTTTAAATATTGTTACTACCATTCTTATTTTGCAACACTTGCTAAACCTTCTTTAGCAAATCACCCCGCGGCAACGCGCGGGTGATCCACCTCGTATGTATAAAAATGCATGTGTCGGTTTTATAAAAAATTAAAAACAATAAAGAAAGAAGAGCGTGATAGATTAAACCTTAGTTGTTAAGTTTTGAATAAATTATATATACTTAAGTAAACTTATCATTTTCTAGGTTTTCTTAATAACTATTAAATTGGGAAAATTCCAATTTTATGCCAAAAATTAAATCTGTGTCCGCAATTGAGTCAGTTTTTTTGCAAATATCAATTTTTGTCATGTGCGACTGTACTACTGCGCGAATCCATTAAAAAGTTGACACGTGGCATGACAAAAAGTACCATTCTAATCATTTGGTGATACACTTGTCACATTTTGAATGGGTCGCACAACCGCCGGTCGAGCAAGGCAAATGTGCGACCCCATTCAAAATGTGACAAGTGTGTCACCAAATGATTAGAATGATACCTTTTGTCATGACACATGTCCAATAATGAATTAGGTGGCGCAGTAGCATGGTCGCACATGACCAAAATTGAAATTTGCAAAATTCCTGACTCGATTGTGGGCACAAATTCAATTTTTGGCATAGTTTTGGAATTTTTCCAAAGCAACTTGTGTTGTTGTTATTTATAAATAGTATTATCATTATATATTTAATCTATGTATATGAACGAAATTATAAATGTCAAAATAAAAACACAATTTACTCCGATATGTAAATGAGTACACGATTTTTACATATACGATTAACTCATGTTATTCTTCTTTATGAGATCAGGTAAGGATGTCAGGAAAAGTAATTTTTTTTACTCTCCATGTTCAAAAACAACTCATGTTACTTAACCCACGCGTACACTTTTTTAAAAACTAAATACGGCCACAATTATTGTTAACAGGAATATAAATATCAAAATAATGGCGCGACTTCATGGGTTATTGTGAGACGGAAACATATACACGATATTGTTCATATAACAACCATGCATGTAATATACACGATATTTTTCATATAATAACGATACATGTAATATACATGTTGAAGCAAAGATCCGTTCCCCTTCCTTCTAGCGAGATCCCTGGTTATCTGCACAAGAGAACGCGTACGTTAGCTCGCCCCAGGTGTTGTCCCAGGACCAAGCTCCGGCGTGAGAGTAAGTGTGTGTGTAAGACCGAAAGGTATATGAATTAAATGGGAGTAAGAGTGCGTGAGTGTGTGTTAGGTGTGAGCAATAAATATGGTTGGGGTATTTATACTACCCAACCTTGGTACCTGTGTGGGGTAGGGTGTCAGCCCACTTGTCCAATGGGTGCTGAGGTAAGCCTACCTTGTAGCGTAGGTGTCAGCCCACTTGTCTAGACAAAATCCCTGAAANAGGGTAGACGAGCAATTCCTACTCAAGAAGACATGTGGTATCCCACTAAAATGTTTAGAAGACAAAGGCTTGGGAAGGAAATCAGACTTACTTCATATCACCCTGTAAGTAGCATATTGTCCTTTTGAGAGAAATTACAATTACATTCCAGATATCAAATGCAAAACCTCAGGTTGTCTTATTCAAAGGTCAGTTATCTATAACTGACGAATAAAAATATACAAAACAAGTGCTTAAAAACGAAATGGGTTCCGGATTTGACAAAATATGCTTTTTTAGAAATGGCAGACCTTCAGCATGTCAGGTAGTTACTCAATTTCCAATAGCAATTATGCATTTTGATTTTATGCTTTTCGTATGTGTGTTTTTTTTCTTTCTCATAAGTTTTTGCTGTGAAAAATCTGTGGACTTCTTTTTATCAACAAGTACATTTTATTACTTAACTGGTGGCAGTTTTAGACTTTAATGTTTTCTATTGGGTGCTAAAATGTTTGTGTCGTTTGAGTAAATAATTTGCATGAATCCCAACGTATCCAGATGCCTCTTGATGGCACATTGTCTCTGTCCCGGTACAATAGGTTAAGATAGTTTTTGATTATTCAATTATTTAGTAATTTAACTTCCGACATTATAAGCACCTAAAAATGTTATTGTTCACGCAGAAATTGGAATTGGAACAAGAAAGACGTGAAATTATTGATACGTTGAGTTATCAACACAGAAGAATTATCGAAGCTTCCAAACTGTTGTTAAAAGAAGATAAAGTTGCAATTTCGGTGAGTTCAGATATCACGTGTTAGATCTTTGCCTTAAGATGATGTTTAAATTGTATAGCCTAAATCTTCACCTTCTTTTATGTAGACCAAGAGAATGCAACAGGTGTAACTTTGCAGGTGTTAAAAGAACTCCCTCAATTGCAAGAAAAAGAGCAATCAAGGGGTAGTAGATTTGGAAATGGTGGTGGGTAAGATGGAAAAAGATTACATGAACAACTTGAGGTATAGCCTTTGATCTCTACGAAATGACACTATACAGCAAAAATCAAAGTTTCCAAACGGCTCATTTTTCCGCCTTAAGTGTAGATCATGCTCTATGCAACAGCTGCAAACCTCACTTTTTGTATAGCGTTACAGCAGCAAATGCACATGAAGTTTATGTAATGACAACCTTGCAGCCTTTAAATATTGTTACTACCATTCTAATTTTGCAACACTCGCTAAACCTTCTTTAGCAAGTCACCCCGCGGCAACGCGCGGGTGATCCACCTCGTATGTATAAAAATGCATGTGTCGGTTTTATAAAAAATTAAAAATAATAAAGAAAGAAGAGCGTGATAGATTAAACCTTAGTTGTTAAGTTTTGAATAAATTATATATACTTAAGTAAACTTATCATTTTCTAGGTTTTCTTAATAACTTTTAAATTGGGAAAATTCCAATTTTATGCCAAACATTAAATCTGTGTCCGCAATTGAGTCAGGTTTTTTGCAAATTCTAATTTTTGTCATGTGCGACTGTACTACTGCGCGAATTCATTAAAAAGTTGACACGTGCCATGACAAAAAGTACCATTCTAATCATTTGGTGATACACTTGTCACATTTTGAATGGGTCGCACAACCGCCGGTCGAGCAAGGCAAATGTGCGACCCCATTCAAAATGTGACAAGTGTGTCACCAAATGATTAGAATGATACCTTTTGTCATGACACATGTCCAATTATGAATGAGGTGGCGCGGTAGCATGGTCGCACATGACGAAAATTGAAATTTGCAAAATTCCTGACTCGATTGTGGGCACAAATTCAATTTTTGGCATAGTTTTGGAATTTTTCCAAAGCAACTTGTGTTGTTGTTATTTATAAATAGGATTATCATTATATATTTAATCTATGTATATGAACGGAATTATAAATGTCAAAATAAAAGCACAATTTACTCCGATATGTAAATGAGTACACGATTTTTACATATACGATTAACTCATGTTATTCTTCTTTATGAGATCAGGTAAGGATGTCAGGAAAAGTAATTTTTTTTACTCTCCAAGTTCAAAAACGACTCATGTTACTTAACCCACGCGTACACTTTTTTAAAAACTAAATACGGCTACAATTATTGTTAACAGGAATATAAATATCAAAATAATGGCGCGACTTCATGGGTTATTGTGAGACGGAAACATATACACGATATTGTTCATATAACAACCATGCATGTAATATACACGATATTTTTCATATAATAACGATACATGTAATATACACGATGTGTCTTTTATCAACAAACAATTATTTCAAAGATGAAACTACTTTTGAAAACCTTAAACAAAACAAACTCTTTTTATGAAAAGAGTCTGAGTGATAAAACTACTTTTGAAACCTTTTACAAAACAAACTCTTTTTATAGAAAGAGTTTTTTCGTTTACCCTCTTCCGTGCATCCATCTATTTATACTTTGAAAGTTTCGATAATTAAACTCACGGGCGTTTGGTATGGGGGTATAGAATGAGTTTTGATTTGAAAAGACATTTAAAATTTGTTTGGTTGCTTCTTTTGAAATGGAGAATGGAATTAGGAATCAAAAATTGATAGTTGCTTATTTTTGTGACTTTCAAGTGAGTATAGATATTTTTGTGTGCCACTTTAATTTCTTACTCTCTATAGATGTGTACCCCATTATATTCTTTACATTTTTTTATAAGTAATTTATCATTCAAAATAATATATTTTATTTAAAATTTATTAAAAAATGTAATTTCTCTCTCCTAAATCTCCCCCAAATCTAAATTCTATACCAAATCCAAATCCGAATCCAATTCCACTTATAAACCAAACGAACCCCCACATTCGTGTTAATAAAACTCTAGAACATCACAAGGTTGATCTTCCAAATTTCTATGTACTTTTCTGTCTTTGGGAGGTGAAGTGGTGTGCACACCACTATTTCTGCATTTAGATGTTGTACTGTGTACATCATTAGTATAATTTAGTGGTGTGCACACCAATTTTAGTATTGTATATATCACCTCCCCTATTTTTGATAGAATGTTATTACAAATTAGTTTTCAAATTAAAAAAAAAAAAAAAAAAAAAAAAAAAANAATTTTGAAAAAGTATATATACTTACAATTTTTTTAAAAATAGTTATTGAAACTCATAATATGTTAACACACTACAAGTTATGATTGTTGAACAAATCTTCAGCTACAACCTACTAGCACTTTTTGTCTCGGAATAAGTATTATTTGTTTATCTGTCTTTAATTTGTGATTTATTGATTTAATCAAGGTACGGAAGATGGAGAGATGGAAAAGAATGGTAACACGAAGAAAAATAACCGGAGAACTACGAATAGTTTTGCTTACAGAGTTCGAGATCATGGTAACCTTTTTTATTCATTAATAGATGTTTTATATATTTTATCTGTAAATGATGTATGAATGTTTGTGTTATTTGACTGTTTTATACTGTTGAGAATATGATATAACTACAACATTAGTGAATTTGATAAAAGTGTTTAGTTCCGTAGTTAATGAACCACGGTGACTTTAGTGTTAGTACTTAGTTTTGTGGTTCATGTTTATGTTTAGTTGCTCAATAGCACAAACGGATATTTTCTGGTTAATTACCGGCGATATTTATAATGTAAATTACTTGATTTCCTGATGTGTTTAGTGTTAGTTGTAGTGAAGATTTTACTAGTAGCTAATATTTATAAGCTAGAAAATGTATATTCATTGGCTTGGTAAATTTACTGTTTTATGGCTGCTTGCTTAATTCTACTCATACATGATTGTATTGCGTACAAATTATATTTTGTTCGTGAATTTTTATGCTTGATGGTCATTGTAACTTGTAAGAATGATTTGTTGATAAAAGAATTAACCACAACTATGCTATACTTTAAAATTGATCTTCGCAAAAATGTTGTTGCTATTTTAAAGTTTAAATTACTTGACATTTTAAATTTGCTAACTTTGCAGTGAGAATGGGGTCAAAGTTATCAGAAACAGTAAAGGGGAAGCTACGATTGGGGGCGAGAATAATACAAAAAGGAGGGAGGGAAAACATATTTAAGGAAGTATTTGGGGAGAACGACGGTGAAAAGTTGTTAAAAGCTTCTCAGTGTTACTTATCAACGACTGCAGGTCCAATTGTAGGGATACTCTTTATCTCTACTCAAAAAGTTGCTTTCTGTAGTGACAGATCCATCACATTGCGTTCACCCAACGGGGACCTCATTCGAAAGCCTTACAAGGTACTTCAACACATTCTCTTAGTCCCAATTTGCAGCAAACTTTNTTAAATTTGCTAACTTTGCAGTGAGAATGGGGCCAAAGTTATCAGAAACAGTAAAGGGGAAGCTACGATTGGGGGCGAGAATAATACAAAAAGGAGGGAGGGAAAACATATTTAAGGAAGTATTTGGGGAGAACGACGGTGAAAAGTTGTTAAAAGCTTCTCAGTGTTACTTATCAACGACTGCAGGTCCAATTGTAGGGATACTCTTTATCTCTACTCAAAAAGTTGCTTTCTGTAGTGACAGATCCATCACATTGCGTTCACCCAACGGGGACCTCATTCGAAAGCCTTACAAGGTACTTAAACACATTCTCTTAGTCCCAATTTGCAGCAAACTTTTTTAATGAACTTAATTGCGTGTAATGTGAACAATGACAGCTAGGTTTGTTTTTAAAAAGTTCAATTCAGAGTAGTATGATTCAAGGCTGTTATAATTTTTAAATAATAATATCTTGAGTCAAATAAAATCTGTAAAGTTCAAAACTTTTCAGTTCGTTTTGATTACAAATTAGAGCAAAGTTGGTTGTTATCTTTTATAAGGCTTTTCTAACTTGCGCCACCATGACATTTGTTAAATACAAGTAATAAACTTAATTATCATGTTTAAATGTTAGTTTACACTAATAATTTCCTAATTCTCTTTTAATTAACAAGATTACCATTGTTTTATTTAGAAATTATTTTATTTTAGGGAATAATTTAGTTCATTTAATGCTTATAAACAAGTGCCATGGTGGCACAAGTTGGAACAAATCTTTACTTGTGAAAAGAAAACTGCAAATTTTTCATTTGTTCTTTAGCATTTGACAAGTTCGATTATTGTTCATAACAAAGTGACAACTTCTCATTAAAATCCAACCTTTACGCTTGTAAAGATGCAAAAACACCACTAAAGTTTGTAATCTCTACAACTAAACTATCGTTAGAAACAATTACTGTACCTTGTTACTACATGTTAAATTAAAGTTACAAACTTAGACAGTCTTTTACTGTAAATGGTTAAACGTCGAAATTAGTTCTGCTTTGTATATGGTCACTGGTTTAGTAAGTCAATGTCATTTGCGTTGTTTGTTGTAGGTAGTGATCCCAACAAACAAGATAAAAGAAGCGAATGAGAGCGAGAATGTGGAGAACCCATCACAAAAGTACATACAAATAGTCACCGATGACAGCTTCGAGTTCTGGTTTATGGGGTTTGTACGCTATGAGAAAGCATTTCACAATCTTAGAAAGGCACTTTCTTTGGTCTCAAATTAGCAAAACCCTCCATGATGATAGATTCATGCCACTAGTTGTACAAATTTATGCTAGCTTTGTTTCATATTTGCATTTGGTAGTCTTTTGCTCTTTGGAATTTTGGGTTTTTTAGCCCTTCTTTAATGAAAATTGTACCTATAACACTCGTTGTCACGTTATTTCATTTTTATCAACTTGATCCTTATGTTGTTTTGTTTCACTTTTTGGTTTTCTGATCGAAATCCTTGTGTGGTGGAGTGACATTTATTACACACGCAAAGATTCAACAAAAAATAAAAATACGTTTATTGGAGTGATATAGTTATCAGTGTTTATTAAATGAGTTCAACTAACACACTATAAGATTTACTACTAATCAAATACTTTTAGTGTAGTGGTTATATTGAAGTGTGTACTCATATAATTCTAAAGCTAAAATAACACTCACTGCCTTTAAAATTTAATCTCTCTTTCGTTACAATATATTTTTCAAAAAGAAAAACAGAATTTAAAGAAATATGCATTTAATACGGTTTTGACAAAAAGCCAATTTTATCATTTGAATAATTATTTAATGTTTCCGTAGGCTTGTAATTAACATTGTTTATTAGAGTTTGGGGGTGTTTCTTTTTTTTGGCTAAGAGAATGGGTCCACAAACACATTTAATATATTTCTTTTTTAAGTTGGACCTACTATTTCCCTTAGTTGGTCTATATCCATAAGACATTCTCTTAGCTAAAGAAAGAGGAAGAAAAAAAAAAAAAAAAAAACTTATATAATAAACTCAAGTAATTACAAGTTTACAACTAGTACCTATATTTTAGCAGTGAAAATAAAAATAAAAAAATAGGCAACAATATTGAAACTTAGGAGATAAAATTATAGAGATTTTCTCATGTTATATCTAACTTTTTGGTAAAAGAGTTGATTTGCACATTTTTTTTATTTGAACAATCACTATACAAAAAATCAAAATATAATATAAATATAATATAACTATCTGATGCAGTAGTTAGAATGTCCAAATTATAAGTAGAAATGTGCAAATTATTTCCCTTTGATAATGATCATGTCTTTTATTTCAATTATGATCAAGTTATTTATATATTATTTTAATTGATATAACATGACGAATATGAAATAGATGTCGAGTGAATCTAGAAAGCAAACAGTATACCAGTCTGGCTAACAAAATAATTTATGGAGTGACAAATGGGTCAAAGTGGAAAATTATTGGCCAATCTGTCACGAGTCAAATGAATAACCACAGGTGGTGGCCCTTTTTAACATGACCCAGTCAAGGCCGGCGTGTGTCAAGTAAGCTTGATTTTGTATGGGTCAATGTAAAAAAGTAATCATGTTCAAAAAAAAAAAAAAAAAAAAAAAAAAAAAAAAAAAAAAAAAAAAAAAAAAAGTAAAAAAGCAATCCATCTTTATAAATATTTTCCGGATAATCTCCTCCAAAGGTTTAGATTGGCATGAAAGCCTTAGAATTCGTGCATCTCTTTTGGAGGCCTACTGACTTGTTTCTAACGAACTAGCTCGCGCAATAAACATATGCACAATAGTTGGGATTAAAACGATAACCTATTTTTTATGATGTTCCTTTAGCTGTCAATTGAATGTTTGTAGTAAAGAATAAACCCATAAATTTAAGTAAATACACCAAATTTGTGGACAGTAAAAATGCTCACTTTTGAGTTCTCAGATGAAAAACCTATATCCAATTGTTAACTAGTTTTAGAGCTCGTGCACGAACTGGATCTAAGCACATAGTATAACAATACTTGTATAAGTGCGGGTTTCACATAAAATTTTCATTATATATTAATATCGATTAATATACAGTACTGATTTTTGTCGAACGAATTATTTGACTTTGTTTAACTAACATTGTGTTTAGGTTGAAGTTGTTTAAATATAACTACTGATATCATGTTCTAGACATTATGCGTGTATAGCATCGTAATTACCCTTGAAAAAATATGTGTCGTTGATATATGTAGCACAAAGCCACAAGATATAAAGAACGACCTCTACATGAGGCGTTTAGAAAAAATACATGTTCGATCAAAGAAATAATGTTTTACAAGACATATCACAAGAGTTCACAACATATAAAGAAGTTTTTGTTTTACAACCGAACGTAAAGTAATGCAACAAGTCTTCGTCATGATGAAACCACAAAGTGTGATTCTAATGCTATGCTCCATGCAATCCAAGCTTTCTTCGTCATGATGAAACCACAAAGTGTGATTCTAATGCTATGCTCCATGCAATCCAAGCTAATGAAATTAAGGTCGTGAAAAATACATGCTAAAATGACAATATAAAGTTGGTAAGATCATAGATTTAAGTAGTTAGAAAACATGGACCCAAGATTTAGAGACCATTGATCACTCACAATGTTTTGAAAAGTTTTAGTGAACATTTTATCACTCATAATGTTTAGAGACCATTGTATCACTCGCAATGTCTTGAGAAGTATTAATATTGCACTAAGCTCATGAAACCTAAGCCTTAAGTATTCTTTATGTATATTTGCCCCGGCAGGTGCCTTACCAAACACCTAATACTACCTCAAATGAAATGCGTCCGTTTGACTACGTGTCAAGTGAGAGCTACCAATACCCGGACAGTGGAGTTCCATCTCAATAGATCAATTCACAACATTCGCGCTTACTACATAATTAACATTTCATGATTGTGCGGACCTAACGGCAATGGTGTTAACTTAGGCAATACATAAAAGTTTAAGAATTTGCGTCCATAAGTAAAACAAGCAATGTATTCTCACCCTAAAGTAGTTCAAAACGAGTACTAAACAAATAAAAGTGGGGTTATGAAACTCACCTCAATAAAGTAATGATAACGAGAATAAGTACGCGTTAGGAGTGATACGATATGTTTGATATGCATATGAGTTTTAGAAAGTTTTATCACCCATATAAACTTGTAGTGAAGTTTTACAAAGTTTCGCAAGCAAAATCATTAAGGAAAAACGAGTAAAACGAATATTTGGTTTCTAGAAAGGTTTTGACGACTTCAGGAGGCCGTAACTTCTTCTTTACTTTGTCAATCTTGCTCATTCAAAGCCCTAAAAGTAGGTTTATGTGTCTACTTTCAAGAAAATATGGCATGGTTTAGTGAAATTATGTTTTACATGCCCAAAAATACCTTAATAGTTACTGGTCTCAATTAACTATTTTGTTCAGAAACATTGCCCTACTTCGCGAGGCTATAACTCCTTCGTTTTTCAACCAATTTTTAAAATTCCACTTCCAGGAGTTAAGTTTATGTGTTACCATTCCAAAAAGTCTAATTAGACCTTCTGGTTTGGAGTTTAAGTCTGTTGATGCAAATAATGTTTAAAAACGTTATTCCCATCTTTCGATATCTCTATGTTTTGATGATAACAAAATGTGAAAACATCTTACATCAAAATTAACGTACACAAGTTTTTAGTCGAATGTATCCGACTTCTACGTTAAGCACTCTAGATATGAATAAACAAATTTACAACTTGACAAATGATCAAAGAAGTGAATTTGTGTTTTGAGCTTCACATTTTTAGCTTGACAAAACTTTCTTTTCAAAAATACATTTTACATATTATTTTTGAATTATTAAGAATTGTTTTATTCGGAAATCATTTCAAATTAATCCCCAACCGCTAGTTTTTCACCCAAACCAGCTCCAAAATCCCCCAAATAAAATTTCACCACTAAAGACAAAAATTGGAGCGTTTTTGTCTAGCACGGTACCACAGTATCACTAAAATTAGTGGTACCGTGTGACAATTAGTGGTACCGTCCCTTTATAACGGCCAAATTTTCAAATTCTATAAATACCACTTCATTTCCCAGATTTTGACCATCCTTTCACACACTTAATTTTCTGTGGTCATATCCTCAATCATCTAAACTCTCCTTTGATCATTAGTTAGTTTTCTTTTGTTTAAAGAGTGATTCTTTCATCCAACCAAGAATCATCTACATACCTCTACTAATCAAGAGAAGAACACAAAGTATCAAGAAGATACAAGGTGTTGGTGTCATAGAGTAGTGCACTTGCATTACTAGTTGTCTACTTGATTGTATCTTGACATACATCAAGAGTTTTAGTATTTCTTAGTTATTGTGTTGATCATTGTGATCTTGTTGAGATCTTGAGGATCTCTTGAGTGTTGAGTGATTAAGTATTGATCAAGTGGATCAAGAGTAGATTGTGAGGATTGTGTGGATCTTGTAAAGATCGTGTAGATTGTGTGAGGATCGTGTGGATCAAGTATAGAGTGTGAGGATCGTGTAGATCGTGAGTGAAGTAAGGATATGGTGTATCGTGGTAGATTGATACTAGCTAAGATTAGTACTCGACATCTAGCTTAGCATCGGAAAATAACGTAAGCGACGTTGTATTGTTTTCTCCGCTTGAAGGGAGTCTTGTTGATATAGTGCTATAACTCTCGAGTCGGATACTCGGGGAGTGGAGTAGGGCGAAGAAGAGCTTCGTGACCGAACCACTATAAATCTCGTTGTCTTGGTTTGATATTTCCATCTCTTCTCTTTACTTACTTATTACATATTAGTATTAGTATTGTGTTGTGTTCATATTGGTGTTGCTTGATTTCATCTATAATTGAATCTAAGTTTTTCAAAGAATAATTTTTATAACTAATCAAAACGAGTCGGTAAACTATTCAACCCCCCTTCTAGTTTCCCACAATTGGTATCAGAGCCACGTCAGGCAATATTTTAAAGTAGACTGTATTTTAAAACTTGAATCGATCAATGGATTTTGACAAATATCAAGAAGGACAATCTATGCAAAGACCACCACTTTTTGAAACCGATTGTTTTATTTATTGGAAAACAAGATTCGAAACGTATGTGAAATCAAAAGACATTGATCTTTGGCATGTTATTACCGATGGTGACTTTAAACCTATTGAAAATGATCCTATTACCAAAAAGGATCAAATTGTTTCTTATTAAAAACAAAGTGATGAACTTAAAAGAAAACTAGCCAAAAATGATGAGGCTAAAATGGTAATTTATAACGCCTTGCCGAAAAAGGAGTTTGAAAGGATTTTTATGTGTAATACGGCAAAAGAAATTTGGAAAACTTTATTGGTCACCCATCAAGCTAATAATCAAATCAAAGAGAACAAGATTGATCTTCTTGTTCAACAATATGAACAATTTTTCATTCCGGAAGATGAAACGATAGATAGTGCTTTTGCTAGATTTAATACTATTATTACTAGTCTTAAAGCTCTTGATGAAGGTTACTCTAGCAAGAACTATGTTAGGAAGTTTCTTAGGGCTCTACATCCAAAGTGGAGAGCAAAGGTCACCGCCATTGAAGAATCAAAGAACCTGGCGACATTATCACTTGATGAACTCATAGGAAACTTGAAAGTTCATGAAATGATTATCAAGAATGATTCCGACATTGTCAAAGGCAAAAGTGAGAAAGTTAGGTCACTAGCATTAAAAGCTAAGAAAGAATCTAGTGATGAGGAAAGTTCATGTCTCGATAGTGAAAATGAAGAGTATGTGACGAGGGTCAATCGTAGTGTAGGTATTTCTCCGATGAAATACTAGTGAAAGTATTTCCCCGGGTCGTGTCCCAATGAAGGTGTGAATGGAATTAAGATTCCGTCGTGTGATTCGTGAAGTGAAAGTGGAATTAGGTGAATATTTAAGAAATTACAACTACGAAAAGTGAAACGATACTAAAAGCATAATAAAGCACAAGAAACGAGAACCTAAAGCTATATGAACTTGAACGAAACCTACAGTAAAAAACGCGTAATCTAAATAAAAACTACGTATGAACGCAAGATTAAAAGTGAAATAAGAGCAAATCTAATCCTACGGGTGTGAAAATGATGTTCCTACGTATTAAATGACAAAAGTAAATTTTGGAAAAAGAAAAATATTTTTTATAACTGTTTATTTATTTATTATGATTTAAAAAACTATTTTAAAGAAAACAAATTATTAAAAATAGCAAAACTTGTCAAATAAATCTCAAACTTTTATAGGAATTACCTAAAATGATTTTAAAGCTAGGAAAAATTTAATGATTGAAAAAGCTATTACTAAAAAGCTACAATAAGCTGAATTAGTTATCAAGCTAAAAGATAAGTAGCCTTTAAAAGAAAAGATAATGCAACCCTTGGAAAGAAAGACCCAAGGGCGCGTATGGTTTGGATTGAACTGTGTGGAGGTGCAGGAAAGGCTAGATGTCACAGGTTCGAATCCTGTGGCCTCTTTTTATAAGAGTTTTTATTATTTTTATTTTTCTTGAACAACCTTTATAATAAGCTGAAAACTAAAAAAATTGTGAAAGAAATATTTTTTGAAAACTAATATTTAGCTGGAAATAAGCAGAAAATTGAGACAGTTATGAAGCAAGGCTTTAAAAAGGAAATTAGAAATGGAAAAGCTAATATAAAGAAGCTATAAGCTACTAAAGTGCTAAATAAGCTGAGAGTGATCTAGAATAATCCTAAATAAGCTGAGACATCCAAATGAGCAGACCTAATAAGCCAAATAAGCAGGATACTAAAAATAAGCAAGGATAAAAATAACTAAACCAAACAGTCCTGAAGAAGACCTATCTAAAAGCCACTTCACCAACTAAAATACTATAAGCTCAAGCATGAAAACAGTGAAATCATGTAGATAAGCAACTAGTAAGCTCACAAACCAAAATTCAGTCATAGATGATCTTGTATGGGGCTTATGAGGGGCTGATTAAAGGTTACTATTGGGAAAGAATGTGACAGAGCAGCAGTGGGTTAAATGGGCTGAAATGTAAAAAGGAAATATTGCAAATCCTAAAAGCTAGTTAAAGGTGACAGATAAGCTTATACTTTATGAAATAAGCTAATAGTAAACTAAACTAATCCTAAATAAGCTAAAGTGATCAATCAATCAAGCTAAAACATACTCAGAAGCTGAATCAAACAAAAAACCAAATCCTAAAAACTATTGCTAAGGCAGCCTTATCCTACTGACTTGCGGTCTACATAGAAGCTAATGAAAAGCTTCCAAATCAAAAACTAAGCTTAGGCATCTCAAGTTGGTACTACCAGCTTCTAGGAAAACCAAAAATTAAGCCAGATGATTAAGTAGATAAGCCGTTAAAGAGCAATCAAAAAGCTAAAAAAAACAATGACTGCTGGTGCAGGGCACCAAACAGTCCAACGAGCACACTTTAAGCTAAAATTTAAGCTACTGAACTAATTCTATAGTGAACAAGCTAAGTGGAACTATGAAGATAAGCTAAGAAACTAACCAGAAAACCATTTTTTTGTGAATATTGAACAAGTATTGAGCACTTAAAATTATCACCTAAAAACCTATGCTGAGAAGGAAGTAAATACTAAGACAGATTTGGTGAATGGGCAAGATTATGCAATTCTAGTTAGAAACATCTAAGCAACAGATACTACACCTCTCTTATATCCTATTAAGAGTATTTTTAACCACCATAAATGATCTAATCCTAACTTGATCTTTGTATTTAACCTAAAGCTGTCTTAATTCCTCAAAATCAACCAACTGATGCAAAGCCTAAAGTACTACTTGAAACTGAATTAAATCGACTTCAATTAACTACCAATGACATATTATAGCTAAATCACATTAACTTCTGACCTATACTAAGTTTGACCACGGATAGTCAACAATTCCAAACACCCCTTTTTACTATCAAGTAAAACTAACAAATGCATTTTACAACTAACTGCTACTGAACTAATGATCAAATCACATGTAATAGCAACACCAAAAGCTGAATCAACTATAACTTGCAAAGATAAACAACACATACTCAGAATAGTAGATTAAGCAACTAAAGGCAAAATGGAAACTCAACTCAAGCAAAATAACTAAAAGCTTTAAACAAACATTAAGCACGATACAATTAACTATACTTAACACAAATAAA
>LBNU01022703.1:0-17500 GCA_014162995.1 Artemisia annua
GGCTCAGTTGAGAAATATAAAGCAAGGTTGGTAGCAAAGGGGTACAACCAAAAAGAAGGCACTGATTACACAGAGACATTTGCTCCCGTGGCTAAAATGGTAACTGTGAGAACATTGTTGGCAATTGCAATACACTATAACTGGCACATTGCACAGTTAGACATCAACAATGCCTTCCTTCATGGAGATCTCAATGAGGAAGTATACATGTCTCTACCTCAGGGTTACACACCTCCTCCCAACATCCCTAATCCAGTCTGCAAGCTACAAAAGTCACTTTATGGTTTAAAGCAAGCCAACAGACAATGGTTTACCAAGCTCACAACTTTTTTAATCAACCATGGATTCACACAGAGCTATGCAGACACCTCTCTTCTCACCTACAAGAAGGGTAAAGATTTTCTGGCACTAGTGGTTTATGTAGATGACATCCTTCTCACTGGCAACAATACCAGCTTGATTGCATACTTCAAACAACAACTGGATTCAGCCTTCAGCATCAAAGATTTGGGAAGCTTAAACTACTATCTAGGAATTGAGTTTTTGAGGAATTCAAATGGCATCACCATGACTCAAAGGAAATATGCACTTGAGTTGTTACACAGTGCAAATGTCTTAGACTCAAAACCATCACATATTCCAGTCAATCCTCTTGATAAACTCAATGAAACTGATGGTGAACTTCTCACAGATCCTTCACAGTATAGAGCTTTGGTTGGAAAACTTCTTTATCTTACCATAACAAGACCTGATCTCTCATATGCAGCCCATTTATTGAGTCAGTTTAGCCACAATCCTAGAACACCACACTGGAATGCTTTAATTAAAGTTTTAAGGTACATAAAACTCTGCCCAGGACAAGGCCTCTTCTTTCCAACTAACAACAAGCTACAACTTAAGGCCTTTTGTGATAGTGATTGGGCAAACTGTCAATCAACAAGGAGATCAGTCACAGGGTTTTGTATCTTCCTTGGTTCATGTCTTATCTCCTGGCAATCTAAGAAGCAACTGGTTGTCTCAAGATCCTCAACTGAAGCAGAATATAGAGCATTAGCAGATTGTACTTGTGAAGTTACATGGTTGGCCAGCCTACTCAAGGATCTGCAATTACCTATCACAAGTCCTATTCCAATCCTTTGTGACAATCAATCTTCAATAAACCTTGCTGCAAATCCAGTACAACATGCTAGAACTAAGCATATTGAAATTGATTGCCACTTTGTGAGAGAAAAGATCAAGTCAGGGTCTATCCTTCCTACATTCACACCTTCTCATACTCAAGTTGCAGATGTCTTAACAAAGGGACTTAGCAGATCTCTCTTCCACAGATGTATTTCCAAGTTTGGCTTGTGTGATCCTTACACACTGCCAACTTGCAGGGGGGGGTAATGGAGATAGCAGCTCAAGCTCAAGTTCACAAGCTACAAGTCAGAAGCCTGCTAAAGTCATATCAAACATCATCTCATCCAACTATCAACACCATATCAAATGCTTAGTAAACTGTAATAATATGTAATTTTGTATTCTTGTATATATACCTGATGTACTCTCATTTTACCAATTAATCAATAATATTCATTTTCACACACATACTCTGTTCTCTCTGTTTTTGTAATACGTAATATAGCGAATTTCAACGAAATATTACTATGACGCAGTCACGTTTTCTTCATTTGTGATCCCTAACGATGTAACGTGCATAATAGGATTTGCACGAGTAGTTATTATTTTTTTACCTTTTGATAATATAGGCTAAAATTTACTTGAAAATTTTAATACCTTGAATTATTAAAGTTGAAGGGTGAGTATTCTAAACTTAGCTAAGTCGAATTCCTACAACCCTAGACCTACTTAACACTTCATTTTTATTCCTTAAGAAATTAACGAAGAAAAGTATACGCCTTATCTCGAAAATAAAAATTCTAATATGAAGTAGAATTGAAGCGACACACTCATTTTGTCAAATAATTTTGACGCTAAAGAAAGTAAATTGTCATTATTTTTGTTAATCTGAAGTGCACTCGGATCGTGAACCATGTAAACAAAAGGTTACTCGATTTCTGTTCAATAAAATAATTAATAATATGTGTTCCATCATTGATTAATAAGCAATATGATTTGTGGTAAAAGATTAAAAACTATGGAGGCTTACTTTTATCAACATATAACACCAAAAAGAGAGTGAGATCCTTAGAGAGGAAGGTGTCGTGAGGAGCTTAAGCTCCTCATTCGGGCCCCACGGGGTGCCACATCATCTTAACAAACTCTCCGTTACAACCCCCCTTCACTCACAACTAACTACAACTTACTCATTTGGGCCCCACCACTTACACCTCTATTTTATTTACCACTCTCAAAAAAAAAAAAAAAAAAAAAAAAAAAAAAAAAAAAAAAAAAAAAAAAAAAAAAAAAAAAAAAAAAAAAAAAAAAAANTCCAATTTTGCATTAGAAAACATGCATGTTCATATAAAACATGTATGTTTTCTTACATACACCTTAATACACATACCTGCGTAACATACATGTTCATATAAAACCATTTTCCTGTATGTTACGCAGGTATGTGTATTAAGGTGTATGTACGAAAACATTACATGTTTTATATGAACATGCATGTTTTCTAATGCAAAATTGGAGTTCTCGCAGTTCCCACTACAATATAAAATTTGTAATATATATGACCAATAACTAAAACGAGTGGGTTTGCCCGCGCGTTGCTGCGGGACATTTTCCGTAATATTATTACGCATTATGTATACAGGCTATGCAAAGTAAACTAAAGAAATTACAAACCATTATATACATAAGAATTGATGAATGTAAGTATACCAAACTCAATTTCTCAACTAATGATGGATTGCCAGTGAATATATACTTTGACTTTTGAAGTCAAACATGGACTCTTATCGACAAAGTATCAGTTTATGTATCAATGTATTATGCTTGGTTTAAAAAATAATAATCATCCATAATGTACTGTCGAATACAGGATATCATAGTAGAAAAGAAAAACTGTTCTACCCACATTCCCAATACTTACACCTTCCATCCTGAACAACTATTGCAACTTAAGTGCATGTTTCTCTTCTCCTATTTTGCGGAATCTGCAACATTAAAAGGAAGATAGATGGTCATGTGGCATATGATGTTCTACTAACTCAACTCCCCTGTTATTCTTTCCTTTTCGTCTGCAATTAGTTGGTTAAATATATGATCATCTAAAACGTGGTCCTGAAATTATTGGACAATATATTTAGCAAGACGAAACATTTAAAATAAGTAAAAGAACAACAGACTCCGGCCAGTAAGTAATAAGTTTTTACCACAATCAAAGAAGCTACTAAGGCCAATTTATTTGTTGTTGTTGTAACAAAGCTGTTTATGGGCAAAATGTGTACATTCATTTTCAACAATCAAATGTGAACTACAGTTTTTTGTTGACATTACTTTGTACCCAATACTTCAAATTTATCAAATTTTCCTTGTAAACTTCAATTTCATTCGATTAGTGTATCGATTTACGGACCAGAAGTGTAGCAAGCACATAAAGACGGGAACATCAAAACACCATTTGGAATGAAAATAACAAATAAAGCCAACAATCTATGCATATTTAAAAACCTTAAACAAATATAATCCAACATTTTTTTGAAACATAGCATGCATAATCTATGGTTATGGGGGGTTTGGGATTACTCACTGTAGTACTTATTTGTTAATTTCTGGAAATACACTTTCAAAGAATAAAGTTACGGCCATTTTTTACTATAGTTTGGTTCTTTCTTAAATAATTGGCATGTTATGTACGCTTACAAAATGAATACTAACCGCTTGCTGACATTTTATCGCAACCCATTGTTCTGCACAACACCAGTAACCTTTTGTATCTTGTAACCATTAAGTGAGGAATCTGCAAAATAAGACAGAAGATTCACTTAGCAATTAAATCCATGTGTAACAGATCGTCAACATCAATAGCATAATCATAGTATAACTAACACAAACAAAAATCAAAGAATGATTGAGAATTACAACTTTTACTACACCATTCTACTATTTAACCGCAAAAAGCATATGCATCTGATAACCAAAAGCAAGCATGGTTCGGCATCACAACTATCAACTGATATATGTACCCTACTAAGCCTGATTCGACATGAATACTATCATCTCATCGATCTACTTTTCTACAAAATACTAAGACCACCATGACAAAACAACCAATCAGTAAGCATATTTTCTATCTTACTTAAAGTGAATGTTGAAAACCAAAGTATTAAGAATGACTAAATTTTCTAACATGCCTATATTTAGAGTTTGGTTCATCTGAATGTTCACCAACCTGTACTCAAAGAGACCTATGTAAAAATTTGATAAATTACTAACTACTTATAATAAGCATGATTCCGAAAATCTTCATGCGTTGATTATTTATTTTCTTCTCACATTTCGATCCAGCAAAGCAAACTGGTTGGATTTTATCTTGTTATTGTTATTGTTATTGTTATTGTTATTGTTATTGTTATTGTTGTTGTTATTGTTGTTGTTGTTGTTATTGTTGTTATTGTTGTTGTTGTTGTTGTTCTTGTTATTGTTGTTGTTATTATTATTATTGTTATCATTATTGTTGTTATTATTGTTATTGTTATTATTATTATTATTATTATTATTATTATTATTATTATTATTATTATTATTATTATTATTATTATTATTATTATTATTATTATTATTATTATTATTATTATTATTATTTATTTTTTTTACAAAGGTAAAATAGATTAAATAAAATGGAAGGTTATGTACAAGAAATAGCACAAAAAATAGAAACTGCTAAGACAAACCTTAAGCAGCCTATCTTTTGTCTAGGAATAAAAGACAAAAAGATTTGGACAACCCCAAATCTATTACAAATGCTGCAAAATATCCAAAAACAACAAATAACCAACAAGAAAGATAACCAAACCTGCCCCCTGAACCAAAAATCAGCATAGAAACAAGCTTAATCTAAGGCCATATATATACTCTGAATACATGGAGGATTCCAAAGGGACCAACCAATGGAGTTCCAAACATCACCACATACATATAACCCATAGAAAGCTAATATACTAAGTTTGAAACAGGGGAGAAGCAATGCATACCAAAACCATAAAGCAGCAAACAATCTTCCAAAGACTTGAGACATAAGATCAGATAACCAAAGCAGAAAAAATTACACCAAACTTCAAAATCTTGAATCAATCCGCATAAACTGTTGTAGCTAAAAAAAACCATCAGCAAGCTTCCAAATCCATGAGCCAGAACAACCTATAGCATCCCAAACTTGATAGAAATCCAGTCTGCAACCATACAAAGAAACAGCAGGCCTGGTGCAATCTTGAAACAAAATAAACACCAAATAAGTGATCAACCATGAGCTCTGTCTCCTTAAAAAACCTTGCCAACTAAAACCCTGTGGGAAAAAATTGTACAAGGAAAAAGAGTACAGCAGCTGATGCATAGAGAAAACGGCATCCTCATCACAATCAAACACTTGGTTACATATGCAAAAGTAACAAAAGAACATAACCTGATGCTAATCACAAACACAGTCTCACTAATCATTAAATTCATTCGAGACCGCATAAACCAAAACAAGATGCCAGCGCAGAAGTTTAGATCGGTTCTTGTAGTGCATAGCCATCTATACCCTCATCCAACAATCCAATGGCCAGCGCAGGAAGCTATATTCACTTCTGTAGTGCATAGCAAATTGCATATTATACCTTCACCCCGATTAAATGTTTGATTGCATTCCCATAAACCTGTGCCTAAACATAATAAACAGACCCAACATACATAACTACCATCAGGTCTGCAAAAGTTCAAGAAATAAGCACCAATAACACCATAACAGTTCTTATAAGAATTTCTGTCAAAATACCAACAATCCTTCTTGTGCAGACCTACCGTATTATCAATACCACAACAAACCTGCCACAAACTCATTGTGAAGTTGTGCAGACCCACCATCACCCAGAAATCATGTAACGTCATCAGAACCATATTGACCCTTTCTGTTACCACCAATAAAACCATTCTGAGATAATTTCCAAATTTCAGCAACCTTATCGACCTCCCGAGATTTTTTAATATTCAAACCCATCAATTTGAGTCTCACAGTATCCACAATGACTCTAAACACAGTCTCTTCAGTCCTAAAGTTGTTTTGAAACTTCCTGACATTTCGCTCTTGCCAAATATAGTACACTGCAGCGCCATGAACCAAACGTTGAACAACACTCCAAATAGAATTATTTGCAGGTTTGACAGAGATTCCCGAAATAATTTCAGCCCAAATACATGACAAATCATCAAGTTTGCATAAATGTTTAAGGTTATTCCACACCATTATAGAAAAATCGCATTTAAAGAACAAGTGACTATGGGTTTCATCCTCTTTAATTTATTGCATAAAGGGCACAGGTTACAAGGGATATTAAGCCACCTAGAGATTCTATCTGTGGTTTTTAGCCTGCCCTTAATTGCCATCCAAAGCACAAACGCATGTCTAGGTATACATTGAGAGTACCAGACATGTTTGTACCATAACACCTTAGGACAATCAGTCCTCAAAGCTTTCCAAGCTTCCTTAACGCTAAACTTCAACTCCCTATTATTCTTGTTCAACCATATAGGCTTATCATTACAATTATTGATCAAACCAGGAACCAGGACACTTAAAACCTAACTAAATCTACCATTCCACTCCAATGGCCATTTCCATCCATTATCACCAATCCAATCAGCCACTTTATCGTTAATATCAAAACCATGGGTAGTGATAAAGTTATGGGTAATAAGTTTATAAAGCGGGCCGTTAGTGTGCCATTTATCAAACCAAACAGAGCAACTTTTACCATCACCCAACTTCTAAACAACGAACTCTCGAATCTTATTCCTAAGACCAATAATCTGATTCCAATTCCACGAGCCATTAATAGAACCAATACCATTCCAAATGTTTCTACCCTTAACCCTATAAGTGTGAATCCATTTAACCCATAACGAGTCTTTTTTGCAAATAACATTCCAAAGGTGCTTGGTCATTAACGCTTCATTCATAATCCTAAGAGGCTTAAGACCAAGACCACCTTGGTTCTTGGGTTTACAAATGTCTTTCCATGCTACACTAGCAAAACCTCTACCATCACCACCACCCGACCATAGGAAATTTTTAAGCACTTTATCAATATTATCACAAATAGAAACAGGAAGAATAAACATCGAAGCCCAATATATNAACAAAGAAACACAAAAAAAGAAGCAAGAACAGAAGCTATTAATTGAAGCCTTCCCGCAAACGACAACGTCTTATTCCTCCAATCCTGAATTCTGCTTTTAACCTTATCAATCAACACCCTACAATCATTGTTACAAATTCTCTTACCAGTCAACGGGATACCTAAATATTTCATAGGGAGCTCACCTATACTAAACGGCATAGCAAGGAGGATTCTAGATTTAACATCATCCGGAACATTAATAAAGAAAGCAGCACTCTTGGAGAGACTAGGGAACAGGCCAGAACACATAGTAAACTCATCTAAAGCACGCCTTAAGATACAAGCAGATACTTCATCACCATGGCAAAGCAATAATAAGTCATCCGCAAAACATAAATGAGTCAAAGACAGTTTCTTGCAACCCCAATGATAACGGAATCTACTATCTCTCCTAATTTGTCTTTTCACCATCAAATTAAACGCTCCCATAACAATCGTAAAAAGGTATGGTGAAATCGGGTCCCCCTGCCTAAGCCCCCTTTTACTTTTAAAAAACCCATGAAGCTCCCCATTAACACAAATAAAAAATGAGGCAGAGGTAAGACATACCATTATCCAGTGGATCATAGTGTTGTGGAATCCAAAATGAGTAAGAATAGTCTTCAAAAAGTCCCAATTAACCGTGTCGTAAGCCTTCTGAATGTCAACCTTAAAAGCACATTTTCTGATGTTGCCTTCCCAACTGTAACCCTTCATGAACTCTTGAGCGAGAAAAACGTTATCACTAATCTGCCTTCCCGGAATGAAAGCGCTTTGGTTGCTGTCAATCAAGCTGCATAAACCTTCCTTGAGACGATTAGATAGAACTTTGCTAATACATTTATAAACAACATTACCACAAGCAATGGGCCTGTAATCCGACACTTTAAAAGGAACCTGGATCTTTGGAATGAGAGAGATAAGGTTAGCGTTGAATTCACCAAGTAATTTACCAGAAGTGAAGAATTCCCTAACCGCAGCACACACATCACCACCCACTATACTCCAAGCCGTTTTGAAAAACTTGGAAGTAAACCCGTCCGGACCAGCAGTTTTACTTTCATCAATGCTAAACATAGCTTCCTTGATTTCCATATCCGTAACACTTCTAACCATATTATCAGCCACCCTAGTATCAAGCTTTTTAGTGAAAAGATCCTCACAGTATTCAATGGAAATAACTTCATCTTCAGTTCCCAAAAAGTTATGAAAATGGTTCACAAAACATCCGGGAACCTCATCACCGCAGAACTTGTTACCCTGCTCATCATACACCACTTGGATCCTACTTCTACTAATCTTACTCTTGAGCACATTATGAAAATAAGAAGTGTTTATTATTATTATTATTATTATTATTATTATTATTATTATTATTATTATTATTATTATTATTATTATTATTATTATTATTATTATTATTATTATTATTATTATTATTATTATTATTATTATTATTATTATTATTATTATTATTATTATTATTATTATTATTATTATTATTATTTTCCAAAGGTAAAATACATTAAATAAAATGGAATTGTTATGTACATGAGATAGCACAAGAGAAAAGTCTGTTAGGACAACCCCTAAATAGATTATCTCTTGCCTAGGAATAAAAGACAATCACAGAAAATGGAAAACCCGATTCAGATACAAAGCTGCAAATAACTAATACTAAATAACCAAAACAAAGTGATAACAAACAAGGTAATTCCCTAATACAGTCCTAGCAAAATGACAAGCTGATCTAAAACCTTACTCATACTCTGAATACATGGAGATTTACAAAGGGACCAACCAATGTAATTCCAAACATCACCATATGAATAAAGCATAAAGACAGCTAAAGTGCTAAGACTGTATACAGAGAAAAATACCATATTCAGCAGCCTTCAAAATATAGTAGAATATCTTCAATGAGTAACAGATCACTGCAGCAAGATCCTCCAGCAGACTAGAATAATCCATAGAATGCCACAACTTCATAACTCTAGAAACAATCATGAAGTAGGGTGAATCATCACAAGCACCAATCACCCAATAACTAAACAATCATGAAGTAGGGTGAATCATCACAAGCACCAATCACCCAATAACTCTGTCTCGTTAAAAAACCTTGCCAAATAAAAACCCTGTGGGAAAACTTTGAGCAAGGAAAAAGAGTACAGANTATTGTTATTATTATTTTTGTTATTGTTATTGTTGTTGTTGTTATTATTATTATTATTATTATTATTATTATTATTATTATTATTATTATTATTATTATTATTATTATTATTATTATGATTATTATGATTATTATTATTATTATTATTATTATTATTATTATTATTATTATTATTATTATTATTATTATTATTATTATTATTATTATTATTATTATTATTATTATTATTATTATTATTATTTTTTTTATTTTTTTTTCCCAAAGGTAAAATACATTAAATAAAATGGAATTGTTATGTACATGAGATAGCACAAGAGAAAAATCTGTTAGGACAACCCCTAAACAGATTATCTCTTGCCTAGGAATAAAAGACAACCACAGAAAATGGACAAAACCAATTCAGATACAAAGCTGCAAATAGCTAATACTAAATAACTAAAACAAAGTGATAACAAACAAGGTAATTCCCTAATACAGTCCTAGCAAAATGACAAGCTGATCTAAAAGCTTACTCATACTCTGAATACATGGAGATTTACAAAGGGACCAACCAATGTAATTCCAAACATCACCATATGAATAAAGCATAAAGACAGCTAAAGTGCTAAGACTGTATACAGAGAAAAATACCATAATCAGCAGCCTTCAAAATGTAGTAGAATATCTTCAATGAGTAACAGATCACTGCAGCAAGATCCCCCAGCAGACTAGAATATTCCATAGAATGCCACAACTTCATAACTCTAGAAATAATCATGAAGTAGGGTGAATCATCACAAGCACCAATCACCCAATAACTCTGTCTCGTTAAAAAACCTTGCCAAATAAAAACCATGTGGGAAAACTTTGAGCAATGAAAAAGAGTACAGAGTTTGCATACGTTAAAATAGCAGATCATCAGAACAATATAGCCCCAAAAAATAACGTAAACCAACCCCATACCCCAATCTCCTATATCCAAGATCAACAAAATGAACCTTAAAGCTATATTCCAACACCAACAGCCAAATCTGATGAACAAACACAACAATCCAATTCTACAAACCCAACCCAAAGCCTGTTGCATAAGAAGACTGCTGATGTATTGAAATGCAGGCCAACAACTGCTCATAAACCAATACAAAATGCCAGCGCAGAAGGAAAGATCGGTTCCTGTAGTGCATAGCCATCTACTCTCCAAAACTACAATCCGATGGCCAGCGCAGGAAGCTACCTCCGCTTCTGTAGTGCATAGCAAATTGCTTAAAATACCCCAAGTGCTCATAATAATAATGGTCCAACGCAGGTTACAACCAAGAACCAAAGTAGTATGCTTTCCAAGACAATCAGGCTCAACATCAAAATAATGAAAGAACATACCATTTATCTTGTTTACACCTGTATTGCATAGACCATTCCATAGAATACAATCATAATCTGAATCAGCATCACCACGATCAAAAATACGGTTACAACACCAAAAACCAGTACCTAAACAGAAATAGCTGGCCCAAGAAAAGAGAGGAATCACAAGCCTGAAATAATACAATCTGGAAAAAGAATCTACATAAAATCAGTTAATACCATGACTCGGAGTATAATACCAAACATCACCATAAGCCTCCAACCTCTGCACATAACAAAATGAGGCTATGTGCAGGACAGAACATATGCAATAGCTATGTGATGCCATCAGTATCATCAAAGCCAGTATAAAAAACCTTTTTACCATCACCATTGATACATTTCAGAGGAATTTTCCAAATAGTAGCAACCTTATCAACCTCCCGAGACTTCTTTATACTCAATCCCATCAATTTGTGTCTCACAATGTCCACAATGACTCTAAAAAAGTCTCTTCAGTCCTAAAGTTACTTTGAAAAATCCTAATATTCCGCTCTTGCCAAATATAGTAAACCGCAGCCCCAAAAACCAACCGTTGAACGACACTCCAAATTGAATTATTGGCAGGTTTAATAGATATTCCCGAAACAATTTCAGCCCATACACAAGATAAATCATCCAATTTGCACAAAGGCTTAAGGTTATTCCATCCACTTTTGAAAAATCACATTTAAAGAATAAGTGGCAGTGAGTTTCATTCTCCTTATTGCATAGTGGGCACAGAGTACTAGGAATATTAAGCCACTTAGAGATTCTATCCGTGGTCTTGAGTCTACCCCTTATAGCCATCCAAAGCACAAACGCATGCCGAGGTATACATTGAGAATACCAAACATGTTTATACCATAACACCTTAGGACAGTCCATTCTCAAAACTTTCCAGGCTTCCTTAACACTAAAATTCAATTCCTTATTCTTCTTATTCACCCATAAGGTTTGTCTTTACAGTCGTTGATCAAAATAGGTATCGGGGCATTCCAAACCTATCAATCCATTCCACAGGCCATTTCCAACCATTCTCACCAATCCAATCAGCCACTTTATCATTAATATCAAAACCATGACTAGTGAGGAAATTAAGTGTAATGTGTTTGCAAAGTGGCCCGTTCGTGTGCCATTTATCAAACCATACAAAATAATCCTTACCATTACCCAACTTATAAATAACAAAATCCCAAATTTTATCCCTAAGGCCAATAATCTGATTCCAATTCCACGAACCATTCAAATAACTAACACCATTCCAAATATTTCTACCCTTGACCCTATAAGTGTGAACCCATTTAACCCATAATGAGTCTTTTTTGCAAATAACATTCCAAAGGTGTTTGGTCATTAACGCCTCATTCATGATCCTAAGGGGCTTTAAGCCAAGACCACCTTGGTTTTTGGGCTTGCAAATGTCAGTCCACGCTACACTAGTAATACCTCTCCCATCACCTTCACCCGTCCACAAAAAATTTTTAAGCACTTCATCAATATTATCATAAACATAGGCAGGGAGTATGAAATTTGAAGCCCAATATATATGTAAAGAGGCAAGAATAGAAGCTATAAGTTGAATTCTTCCCGCAAACGACAAGGTCTTATTCTTCCAGTCCTGAATCCTACCCTTAACCTTATCAATTAACACCCTACAATCACTGTTACAGATTCTCTTACCAGTCAATGGGATACCTAAGTATTTCATAGGAAGCTCACCTACACTAAACGGCATAGCAAGGAGAATCCTAGATTATTATTATTATTATTATTATTATTATTATTATTATTATTATTATTATTATTATTATTATTATTATTATTATTATTATTATTATTATTATTATTATTATTATTATTATTATTATTATTATTATTATTATTATTATTATTATTATTATTATGATTATTATTATTATTATTATTATTATTATTATATTATTATTATTATTATTATTATTATTATTATTATTATTATTATTATTATTATTATTATCATTATGATTATTATTATCATTATCATTATTATTATTATCATTATTATTATTATCATTATGATTATTATTATTATTATTATTATTATTATTATTATTATTATTATTATTATTATTATTATTATTATTATTATTATTATTATTATTATTATTATTATTATTATTATTATTATTATTATTATTATTATTATTATTATTATTATTATTATTATTATTATTATTATTATTATTATTATTATTATTATTATTATTATTATTATTATTATTATTATTATTATTATTATTATTATTATTATTATTATTATTATTATTATTATTATTATTATTATTATTATTATTATTATTATTATTATTGTTATTATTATTATTATTATTATTATTATTATTATTATTATTATCAATGTTGCAAAAATCGTGAATCGGTACTGAGGCGGTCCGGGGCCGATTAGCGATTTTTTACCGATTAATCGGCCGATTTTCTTGACTCGGCCGATTAATCGGCCGATTTCCGTGGAATTCTCTCCAAGGTCCTGGGCCGATTACCGATTAATCGGCCGATTCGGCCGATTTTTGCAACACTGATTATTATTATTATTATTTGTTGGAAGTAAAATTTATAGTGATTTTGGTTTGGAATGATTTGGTGGTGTTTGGTTTTATGAATGCAGTTGATTCTTGGAAATGGTGAATGAAGATTTCGGTGTCAATATTGGTGAGTTCTCATTTTTCGCTAATAATATGATGTTCAATGGTGTTTGGGATTGCTTATCAGTGTATGATTTAGGTTGTTGAGTTTTGATATAGTGGATGAGTAGTCTTAAGGATTTTTAGGATTGCTTATGAGTACTGCAGTTGCTTGAAGGTAGATAGATATATAAGCAATTGTTTAAAGATGGATAGATAGATACGCAGTCTTAATAATGATCCCCAAAACACCCTGGATATAGTTTATTAGATGTTTAGTCAACTACTTTGTGAGTCAAGAATCCAAAAGAGATAATTAGCTAAGCAAACAACTTGATGCTTACAGCCCTTTACATATCACATGCGTTTCATGTTTTCTACAATGCCAGTTAAAGCAACACATTTCCCTTTGTTCCCTTTTACGTTCGTCAGCCAGAGGCAAGTCGTGTGATTGATCTTATTAGAATATTAGGTAAGATTAATATCTATTTGGTAATTAGGCTTTTATTTATTTATTTTATTTTTATTTTTTTTTTGCATAAAGCATGAATTCACTCTCTCAAATTATATCTTTATTTGATGAACACCAATATTGTTAAATGAAATGCCTAAATGAATTCTTTTTTGCCTAAATAAAAATTTACAGATTGCTGCTGGTCCAAACTATGCGCTTGCTGTCACAAGTGATGCAACAGTTTAATCATTTGGTTCTGCAACCAATTTCTGTCTGGGTCATTGCGAAAAACACAATGCGTAAGTCCATTCCACTATTATTAATCAACGAATCATTATGATTTTGTTCTAACGATATTATAACTCTATTTCAGGTTTACACATGGGGCAAAGGTTATTGTGATGCACTTGGTCATGGTGATGAGATTGATAAAATGACTCCCGAGCTCTTAACCGTCCTTAAAATGCAGCTCGCTGTTCAGGTTAACTTCTAGAAAATGACCACTATTCCAAGTAAATATTCAGACAATAACTTGCCGAAAAAACCAACGTACTTTTTCATTGTCAGGGTGTTTGGGATGGCTAATCTTAAGAAGATACACAGTTTTAAGACTTTGGATCTTTAAATCAGCTTATAAGTATGTGTTTGTAAGCAAAAGCATAAACAAAGAAATAGGAGATCGCAATCATAAATGCTAAGACGGTGGTTTTGTGGTTTCATGATTATTTACAGGGTAGGTCTTGGTTTGGTGATTATTTACAGGTGAAAATAAAGACACGAATAGTAACAGATTTTGTTGGGTCTTTTGCAGAGTAATGGTGATACCTGCAACGTGGAATACAAAGCCGAGCTTTTGGAGAATCTTTACACATACTTTTTCAGGTACATACATCATTGTTGCCTACTTTGTTATTGTTATGAAATATAGAACAAAAAACTGTAAGTAGTGCCTGAAGTGTATTTTGCCAGAAAATTACTACAATACGCGTGATCAAACTCTATTGTTATGAAATCTATTGCCAGAAACTGTAAGTAGTGCCTGAAGTGTATTGTTATAAAATATAAAACCAAAAACTTACTACAATACAACTGTTATGCAAAAAGATGAGCAAAACTCCTTTATTCTATTCTAATTCAAAGGGCTGCTCAAAGTATTGCCTGAAGTGTATTTTGCCGAAGGGATATTTTTATGTTTCTTATATATTGTTCTCATCTATTGTAAAATAAGACAAGAGCAAAACNCGTGGACATTTGTGTCTTTTGTTCTCATCTATTGTAAAATAAGACAAGAGCAAAACTCCTTTATTCTATTCTAATTCAAAGGGCTGCTCAAAGTATTGCCTGAAGTGTATTTTGCCTGAAGGGATATTTTTATGTTTCTTATATATTGTTCTCATCTATTGTAAAATAAGACGACACTTATATTGTATATCTATTGTAGATATCATCAAAAAGGATGTTGCTTTAGGGGCGTTTCGACTATCTTGCTCATCAGTTAAGTAATAGCAACAAATAATAAGGTACGTTATTATTTTTATTTCTGTCTACATATCATCAAAAATTTTGTCCGTATTAGTCATTAAGTAATAGCAATTGTGCAGTTGGTCTGGACATATATTTGTGTTATCAGATTTATGTTTCCCATTATCTACTGAAGGTTCTGCTTCGAGTTCTCTATGTGTTGTGGGTCATTTTAAATAAAATTATGTAGGTCATTAAGAAGCGGCTGTCCATCACCCCAAACCAAACCCTTAATGTGGGTCATTTTAAATAAAACTATGTTGCGTCACTTTATCTCATTCCATGAGGATTGTACCATTAACACATAACACTAGTAAGTATTAAAATTCATACATAACTGAATCAATAGGACACAGCAGTGAGTTAGCTGATGTGTCAAGTAAGTCACCATTCCTTAAAAGTATGATGCAATAAAAATGTGGTCTAAAGCTAAAAAAATATATGAAAATAAATTTTAAAACTTTTCCAGGACGTGTTTGTATAACAATTGATGTGTGAAGTGCACCTAATAATTTAATAGATACTTACATTTGCGTGACATTTCATTGGATTGATCCATCATAACCTTTATATTAAGTTTTCAATGCGTAAACTTTCATATACACACAGTAGATTAACACTACTGTAGGAAATGGCACCCAAATTTTACTTTAGTTCTAGGTAAGTATTGTAGTTGATTGCTTCATATATTGTGTATAATTACTGTTTTAAAACTCAAAACAAGTTTTGCAAGTCATATATCGTGTATAATTATTGTTTATATGCGAGCTTAAAGTGATGCTTGAAAACAAGAGGACTGAAAATTGGCCCATTTGCGTTGCTCATTCAAANCACTGTTACCGAAAAATAGAAACGGTACGCCTCCTATTACTGCATGTGAAGCTATTAGAAAGATGGGCAACGGCTAGAGTTTCGGGTATGCGAAACCAGTGCTTCATACTTACTCACTTGAGGTCATGCATTAAATTTTACTAACACAATCTGGCTTATACTTACCTTTATTTGGTTCTTATTCCAGATTAACCAAGAAGGTGCTAAGGAGTTGGTCAGTCTCGGGTTGTGCAAACTGTCACAAACAGGTAGCAACGGCTACAAACTTCATTACCAAATCAGCCAGGAGGGATGTCTTACCATTCAAGTATCTTCATCACTTTTTACTACTATATGTTTCATATATAACATCGTTATCATCTTTGGTATCACTTTGATGGTTCAATATAAGTGCTTATGTTTAGTGTGCATTTGCAACATTTGAAATGCAGTGTTCGGTCATGTACATGCTAAGAGTTTATCTAAAATTTTAACTATTGTATTTGTTAGTATTATTACAATGAAATCTATAGCAAATACACACCATCCATATCTAAATGTTTGTTATCACAATGAGATAACAGTTTGGTCGTTGTTTGCAATTGGCAACAACTTTCGAAATGGCATAATGTTTGGCATGTATTTATGCCATTATGAATGATAACTCAAAACTTTGTAGTCTATATCTATCAATGCCGCAATTTTAAACTTCTTTCAAAGTTGGCCTTGACACTGGTATCATTTTGATGGTCCTATTTAAATGTGATTGGTGTAGTCAATGCATGATCCTATTTACCATCAACAATGATTTACCGAGCTCTCTAACAATGTGGTTCTTACAGACTTAATGAAAAATAAATTGTTGCCGCATAATTCTCATAAACATAAACACGACCGCCTCGCAGCTAGAATCATGTAAATATAGATATGCAAGTTTACAAAATAGTAAAATTTTAAACCATACTTGCTTTTACCCAAGTAAACAACTCATGACGTCTAAACCAACATTTGAAAAATAACACGGCAAAAAACGTATACTACCTAATTAACGACCGCTCCGCAGCAACGCGCGGGCAAATATGCTTGTTATTATTATTATTATTATTATTATTATTATTATTATTATTATTATTATTATTATTATTATTATTATTATTATTATTATTATTATTATTATTATTATTATTATTAT
>LBNU01022704.1:3288-27593 GCA_014162995.1 Artemisia annua
GCGAAAAGTGTTACGCTTTTAGGGGGTCATTTAAGCTTTAATCCGTAATTATTTGATCAAATATTGCCCTAAATCGTTCCTTTTGTCATTTTAGGTACTTTGAAGAGGAATTCTGGAAAAGGAAGCATTTTGGACGTTTTTGGAGCATAAAAGTGAAGAAAACGACAAAGTCTCAAAATATGTTGGAAACAGTACCTGACGGCGTCACTCTCTACGAGGTGACGGCGTCACGCTTTGACAAGACGAAGGATGATTTTTACACCAGACGCCCCAGAAAGATTTGAAGAATTAAAGGGTGACGGCGTCATGCTTTGTGACGCCTAGGCCGTCACGTTATGTGACAAAGGGAGACGGCCCAGAAAGGTTTATAAGAGGACGACGTCAGAAGTGGATCTGAGCAATCCGAATTATAGTTTGGCGGCGAGGTGACGGCGTCACACTCTAAAACGTGACGCCGTCACGATGTAAAATCTATATATACTTTTCTAAATTTCATTCATTAGTGTGCAACTTTTGGGAAAAACCCTAGCTCGTATTTTACTGTATTTTTAAGGGTTTTTCACCCTTGAAACCTTGATGCTTAATTAAAGATAAGTTTTCTTCCAAATCAATCAATATGTCTATGTGTTGTTTGATTATATCTTATGCTTGTCTTTCAATTAACATGCTAGGCTAGGTCTTTATTTTGTTTGCTTAGATCTAATGAAACCTAGCTATTGATTAGATGTTGTTGGTTTGCTTGTGATTATTGTGGTTGGGTGAAGTCGATGTTAGGCTTAAGAAAACTGGCTAACCTCCTATACGGTAACTTGCTTGAACGTCTTAAGAAACATGAATCGGATGTGTACTACGATTATTTGGTTGTATTTAATGCATGCGCGAATTCTAATGATCCCATGTTAGGAGCTTAAATCAGCTCGACATAGGAGTGAAGTAGGAGCTTATAGAGTTAGGGAAGATCGTACACGGCCCTACGAATGGTTTAAAGGAATACAACCCGTCATCCACATAATCACAACAAACCAATTAACATATAAAAGATAGCTAGGGAGTAAGGAAATCTAAGTAAACACATATTTCTCATTTATAAGTTTCACAACCTTTAATTTTCTTGTTATTTAATTTTATTTGCAAAAGTAGATATTTGGGTTAGTTGGCTAGCAACTAATTCCGCCCACTCCTACCAAAACCGAGATTTTTACTTGCTTTCATAAAACATAAAAATACAAAAAGAATCATCCATCAACCCTTAGACCTAATTAGAGTAGCTTTTCAAGCCTAACGACACTATACCCCGAGAGAACGATCAATCCCCCGGTACTTGCCACTTCACTATACTACATCGGTCAGGTACACTGCCTGGTGGGGGTTGTAAGCTTCTCAAGATCCCTTGAGAGGTAAAACCTATGTGCATAGGTTGCAAAACCCACGCATCACCCAACCAAGGTAAATGGAATCAAGACATTCATCAGTAACAATCGTAGTGGTCAATTCTATAAGAAAAGTCCACCGTGATCGATTGGAGATTATTACTAACCTTTACCATGCAGCTACCGATGAATATATCTTGGAGGGAGACCGTTAGTGCCACATGCTCATACGAAAGTCAAAGAAAAGTTCTCTTTAAAGATCAATGCAAAGTAATGTTCAAAAAAAGATTCTTCGTCATGTTAGAGGATCTACAAAGTTGAAAGATGATGATCGAATGAATGAAAAGGAGAGCTACATCAATATGAACTCAAAGTAAAAAGATGTATGAGCACGTTAGAAGGGCGTAGAGACACCAGAGACAAAGATGTTGATGAAAGGAAGATAACACCATCACTTGATCACTACCACAACAACAAAGAACAAAGAACGACAAACAAACGCCAAATGTTTTGAAGACGTTAAAGCCGTGAAAATCAAAGTTAAAGATGAAGACAAAGACGTCTAAACTCTCTCATTATCACCCTTAAAACACCTCTTGATGCACACTTCTCATCTTCACCAATTAATCCACCAACCTTCAACTCCATCCTATGGAGCTTACTTGAAGCCCATGGTGATACTTGTCCTTGTTGCATTCACAACCGAACCACTGTATTTGGTTTAAGAGATGAGATACACTACATGTTTTCACACATTGAAAACTTGTTGCATCAACTACCCACCACCACAACTACACCTCCACCACCACCAACAACAAATACACCTCCACCATCACCAACAACGAACACACCACCACCATCACCATCTCCATGTTCCCCATCATTCCCACAAAATTAAACATGTTTAATGTTTTGAAAATAAAAATACTTCAACCATTTTGGTACAAGCTCTAGGAAGGCATTCGTATTGGAGCTTTGGTTATTTGTTCTTTTTATGTATGTATGCTTGTAAACCTTCAAGGCATTAGTTAATTGCACTTCTAGTTTACCTATATGTGTTTCTTGATGTATTATCTCTGTAATCCTTTGCTAGTATCAATGGTTACTTCTAGTTTCTCTTATTCCTCTTGCATGTTATATATATATATATATATATATATATATATATATATATATATATATATATATATATATATATATATATATATATATATATATATATATATTGCTTGTCCACTAAATTTTTTTTGCAAGAATTTCATATCTCGATTCCTTTTATGACCTCAAAACGAGAGGGAGTATACTTCAAGGGGGAGCTCCAAGCTAATCGGGATAACCTTTTTGAAGCTAACAAAAAGGGGGAGAATTGATATAAACTCTCAAAATACTTGTATATATACTAATTTTTGTTTTAATGAGTTTAGATTTTGTAATCATCAAAAAGGGGGAGATTGTTGATATAAATAATGCATAAAAATGTTATTTATATTTTTTGATATCTCTATGTTTTGACGATCACAAAATGTAAAAACATTAAACGTAAGATTACTAGGTAAACAAGTATTAAGTTAGTTTATATCATTTTATCCAACTTAATCACTTAAGGTATGAATAAACAAGTGATTAATACATTTCATGATCAAAGGGTTATTTAATTAATTACTACAAAGTTTATTAAATAATATAAACATATTATATATTTTTGAAAAATATTTTTGGTAATAAAGAAAAATGTTTAAATCATACTAAATATATGAATTCAACTTTTTAACCAAAATCAGTTAGTTTTTCACCAAATAAACTTCCCCCAGAAAAAGACAAACTTTCTGGCCGTTACAGGTGGGCGGCCCCTTTAATTATAAGGGGCGGCCCCCTTAATTTTAAGGGGGCCGGCCACCATTTAAGGGGGCCGGCACGCTCCTGTTGTCAGAAAAGTTTGCCTATAAATACCTGCTCAAACCTGGTATTTTTCCTCACCTTTTGCACTAAAATTTTCAGATCCAATCCTCTCTAAACATCTTTCAAAACCCTTTGATCATAAGATTATTAATCCTTGTTTCAAGTGATTCAATCCCTCCTCATCCTTTCTCATCCAAAGTGCAAGAGAAGAATACTCCTTCAATACTCCTTCAACATCAAGTTTAAGAAGTATTGTAAATTAGTAGTGTATATTGTGTAAATCATTTGTGAAGTTGTGTTGTGCTTGTAATAAGTAGTTTTAGGTGAAGTAGAAGTTGTGTAGAAAAGAAGAAGTAGTGTAGTAGTGAAGTGGTGTGAAGTTATGAAGAAGTTGTGGTGTGTACAAGTAGTGTAGAAGTTGTGAAGTGTTGTGAGATTGGTTCTAGCTAGGATTAGAACCCGACATCTAGCTTTGTGTCGTTAAATTGGTGTAAGCGAAAGTCGTGTAAGGTTTCTCCGCCACAAGGGAGTTTGTTGACATAGTGAAGAAAACTCTCGAGTAGGTGACTCGGGGAGTGGAGTAGGAACAAGGAAGGTGACCTTGTAGCCGCACCACTATAAATCCTTGTGTTGTGGTTTGATCTTTCTAACTCTATCCTTTCATTACTTATATACTTGTATTATATTTGCTTAGTTAGTTAGTAACTCTGTAATTGTTCATATAGTGCAAGTGTTGAATTCACATAAACTAGAATCGAAGTTTTTAAAACAAACTTGTTTTTATAAATTTTAAAACGGACGTAAAACTATTCAACCCCCCGTTCTAGTTTTCCACACAGATGGGTTGTATCATGGAGCTGGTTGATGGGTCGTATCACTGGTATGCTATTGGAGGGGCACAGGGAGCTGGAGGTGGCGAGGATGAGGAAGATGAGCAGGAGCCATTGCAGCAGCCGTATGGGGATTACGGAGTGGGTGCCGGGGGTGATGCTTACCGGAACATGAGCCAGGGGGATTGGCAGGCTTACCAGGGGACATGGATGGGCCAGGTGGACGCCTGGAGGACCCACACTGATGAGAGGTTCGACTGGATGTACGATCATACAGTGCGTCATATGCAGCACCTATCCACGCGTGATCAGTTGGACCCACAGCTTCAGATCGACCCCTTCCCTGGACGTGAGCAGGACTACCCACCCTACGGGTACTATGGGCATCTCCCTCCCAGCTATGATTACTGCTATGGTCCCCCACGCCAGTGATTATTTGTGATTTCTTTGGTTGTAATGAAACAATTTATTTGTGATGTATGGTTTAAAACAATTCAGTCTGTAATAGCCTAGGACTTGGCCTCTGTTGGCCTTTGAACAATTCTAATTTTATGCATGTAGGATTTGGCCTCTATTGGCCTTTGGACGATTTATTGTATCATAACTATGGTTGTCTATTTGCGTTGCTAGCTACTTTATTTGTTTTGTGTGTTTGTTTTGTTTGAGTTTATTTGTTTCCGTATGCATGTTTTATTTTTATTATTATTGATTCATGTTTCAAATTAAAATTGTGAAAATGCTTTATTTTGTTTTTAACTTCGTCTTAAGTACATATAAAGGTATTTTGCAAAAGATAAGTGTAAGGGAAATCTAAATTTGTTTATAAGAACGAATTGGAACATGAATTGTAATAATATAAAATAAACATACATATTCGTACTTGTTAGAGTCAAATGCTTGTATCGAGTCATAATGAAATTTTGCAGGATTCCAAGAGTTAAGGTATTTGTTTTTCCAGAAATTTTCCGGAAACTAAACATAAGAATTCTGTCAGATCAATTCTGACGGCGTCAGCCTTTGATTTTCAGAAAACGTTTTTAAAATTTAGTTTTTCTGCCGGATTATAAAAATTACTGCACCTCTAATTCCAGGAATCTGCAAAATTTTCATTCCACAAGCATTATATCCTTATATAGATTTTGCCGCCGATTTTACACGAGGTTTGCCTAGTTTGTTTTCTCAGGTTTAACAGGTTATTTTGAACAAGAANCTTACCAGGGGACGTGGATGGGCCAGGTGGACGCCTGGAGGACCCACACTGATGAGAGGTTCGACTGGATGTACGATCATACAGTGCGTCAGATGCAGCACCTATCCACGCGTGATCATTTGGACCCACAGCTTCAGATTGACCCCTTCCCTGGACGTGAGCAGGACTACCCACCCTACGGGTACTATGGGCATCTCCCTCCCGGCTATGATTACTGTAATGGTCCCCCACGCCAGTGATTATTTGTGATTTCTTTGGTTGTAATGAAACAATTTATTTGTGATGTATGGTTTAAAACAATTCAGTCTGTAATAGCCTAGGACTTGGCCTCTGTTGGCCTTTGAACAATTCTAATTTTATGCATGTAGGATTTGGCCTCTATTGGCCCTTGGACGATTTATTGTATCATAACTATGGTTGTCTATTTGCGTTGCTAGCTACTTTATTTGTTTTGTGTGTTTTTTTTGTTTGAGTTTATTTGTTTCCGTATGCATGTTTTATTTTTATTATTATTGATTCATGTTTCAAATTAAAATTGTGAAAATGCTTTATTTTGTTTTTAACTTCGTCTTAACTACATATAAAGGTATTTTGCAAAAGATAAGTGTAAGGGAAATCTAAATTTGTTTATAAGAACGAATTGGAACATGAATTGTAATAATATAAAATAAACATACATATTCGTACTTGTTAGAGTCAAATGCTTGTATCGAGTCATAATGAAATTTTGCATGATTCCAAGAGTTAAGGTATTTGTTTTTTCAGAAATTTTCCGGAAACTAAACATAAGAATTCTGTCAGATCAATTCTGACGGCGTCAGCCTTTAAAAGCTGACGGCGTCAGCCTTTGATTTTCAGAAAACGTTTTTAAAATTTAGTTTTTCTGCCGGATTATAAAAATTACTGCACCTCTAATTCCAGGAATCTGCAAAATTTTCATTCCACAAGCATTATATCCTTATATAGATTTTGCCGCCGATTTTACACGAGGTTTGCCTAGTTTGTTTTCTCAGGTTTAACAGGTTATTTTGGACAAGAAGGTGAACTTGGAATCAAGTTCATGACATCAAGGTTTTGGAGTTGCTTTGAGGTTGGAGCTTTTACATCATCTTGGAAGAAGATCTAACCATGTTACCACACGATCCACATAAAAGATCAGGGGAGTATTTGTTTCATTCTTTCTTTCTCTACTTTTACATCTTTTATGTGAACATTGGGGACAATGTTCGGTTTAAGTGTAAGGGGGTAAATGAAAGCGCCTTAGAAAATGCTTTTACGCTTGATTTTTGTTTTGTCTAAAGGTACTTGTGTAATAAAACCGAGAGAAACATTTGTTAGGGCAATTTTAGCGCAAATTTAAAATTTTTTCCAACATTTTGAAGTGATACTTTAGGTATAATAAGCGTCTCATGGATAGGGAATTGTATAACTAGCACAAAAACCGTACCACTCAAAAATTTTTCCCCAAATATGTGAGGTTCACCCCTAGAATTGTTAGAAAAAGCATTCTTGATGCTTGTGTGTGTACCGGTGGCCTATAGATTTTAGAACTTGCGTTAGGACCATCCCAAATCCATAAGTGAGACTACATTCGTGTAGTTAGATTTACTACATGATAAGAGGCATTATGATACCCTTGTTTTACACCCGTATTATAATTACATTGACTTCATTGGACGAGTAATTCTCCCACACCTTAGCGTTGTACTCATTTTTAGTACACGATACCCCTAGTACACCCCTCCGAGCCTATCTTTTCGTTTCTAACTTTAAGCATTTTACTTAAAGGAAGAATTTGTTTACAATCCACCCCAAATGTACACCCAAATCGCCTTAGCCTACCTTTTATGCACTCATCTTTAGTGCATTATTGTGACAACATTTGTGTAACCCTTAGTTAATTGTCTTATTATTTACATGGTTGCTAAGTCGAGTCATATCCTTGTACATATTGTTTTGGGACGATTGGGACTCGTGGGTAAAGTACTAATGTAATGGAGTAATGGGGAAGAAGTCAATTATTACCCCCATATGTGCGTTAATATTTTAAAGTACTCCAAGTTTTTCAATTATCTTAATTCGAGTCATTAGAATAGTTTATTGTAAAGTATGTAAAAGTTCAAGTGTAAGGGGAGAACCGAGGCCCTTATGATGTATTATTTTGGATGGTAGGGCAAGAGTGTATGAAAAAAAAATCGAAAAAAAAGAAAAACGAAAAAAAATTGGAAAAAGAAAAGTAGAAAAAAAACATACGGACTACCATCCCGTTTCATTTTATCTTTATTTATGTTTATGTTATCTTATTATTAGCTTAAGTCGAGTCGAGTCTTGGCTTAGCAACGCAACATTGTGCATATATTTGATCAAGATAATTAGCTCGCCACCACTAAAAATACCCTTTATTCCAACCAAACAGTGTTATCATATCCCTACACCTAACGTTACAACCCTTTGTAAAGCCCTCTTTGATAGTTTATCTTAGGTGCTTACGCCTAGTGGAGGAGGTTTTTGATCCTTTCCCAAGCCTATGGTAATCTATTTGCTATGACAGGTAGTGAGTGATATTTCTTCCATTTCCATCTAGTTATATAGGTTTATAACACCCGAGAGATGAGAGTATCCAAACACTATTTGTGAGGTGCTAGTGTATGATTTCCGTGCTTGTTATGACTAGGGTTGAATGACTATTTGTTGTAATTACTTTTATATTCGTGTTAAATGACCCCTAGCTCATATTTTGATTGGAATAAAAGCGCATTTGCTTGAGGATAAGCAAATCTCAAGTGTAAGGGTATTTGATGAAGCGAAAAGTGTTACGCTTTTAGGGGGTCATTTAAGCCTTAATCCGTAATTATTTGATCAAATATTGACCTAAATCATTCCTTTTGTCATTTTAGGTACTTTGAAGAGGAATTCTGGAAAAGGAAGCATTTTGGACGTTTTTGGAGCATAAAAGTGAAGAAAACGACAAAGTCTCAAAATATGTTGGAAACAGTACCTGACGGCGTCACTCTCTACGAGGTGACGGCGTCACGCTTTGACAAGACGAAGGATGATTTTTACACCAGACGCCCCAGAAAGATTTGAAGAATTAAAGGGTGACGGCGTCACGCTTTGTGACGCCTAGGCCGTCACGTTATGTGACAAAGGGAGACGGCCCAGAAAGGTTTATAAGAGGACGACGTCAGAAGTGGATCTAAGCAATCCGAATTATAGTTTGGCGGCGAGGTGACGGCGTCACACTCTAAAACGTGACACCGTCACGATGTAAAATCTATATATACTTTTCTAAGGGTTTTTCACTGTATTTTTACTGTATTTTTAAGGGTTTTTCACCCTTGAAACCTTGATGCTTAATTAAAGATAAGTCTTCTTCCAAATCAATCAATATGTCTATGTGTTGTTTGATTATATCTTATGCTTGTCTTTCAATTAACATGCTAGGCTAGGTCTTTATTGTGTTTGCTTAGATCTAATGAAACCTAGCTATTGATTATATGTTGTTGGTTTGCTTGTGATTATTGTGGTTGGGTGAAGTCGATGTTAGGCTTAAGAAAACTGGCTAACCTCCTATACGGTAACTTGCTTGAACGTCTTAAGAAACATGAATCGGATGTGTACTACGATTATTTGGTTGTATTTAATGCATGAGCGAATTATAATGATCCCATGTTAGGAGCTTAAATCAGCTCGACATAGGAGTGAAGTAGGAGCTTATAGAGTTAGGGAAGATCGTACACGGCCCTACGAATGGTTTAAAGGAATACAACCCGTCATCCACATAATCACAACAAACCAATTAACATATAAAAGATAGCTAGGGAGTAAGGAAATCTAGGTAAACACATATTTCTCATTTATAAGTTTCACAACCTTTAATTTTCTTGTTATTTAATTTTATTTGCAAAAGTAGATATTTGGGTTAGTTGGCTAGCAACTAATTCCGCCCACTCCTTCCAAAACCGAGATTTTTACTTGCTTTCATAAAACATAAAAATACAAAAAGAATCATCCCTCAACCCTTCGACCTAATTAGAGTAGCTTTTCAAGCCTAACGACACTATACCCCGAGAGAACGATCAATCCCCTGGTACTTGCCACTTCACTATACTACATCGGTCAGGTACACTGCCTGGTGGGGGTTGTAAGCTTCTCAAGATCCCTTGAGAGGTAAAACCTATGTACATAGGTTGCAAAACCCACGCATCACCCAACCAAGGTAAATGGAATCAAGACATTCATCAGTAACAATCGTAGTGGTCAATTCTATAAGAAAAGTCCACCGTGATCGATTGGAGATTATTACTAACCTTTACCATGCAGCTACCGATGAATATATCTTGGAGGGAGACCGTTAGTGCCACATGCTCATACGAAAGTCAAAGAAAAGTTCTCTTTAAAGATCAATGCAAAGTAATGTTCAAAGAAAGATTCTTCGTCATGTTAGAGGATCTACAAAGTTGAAAGATGATGATCGAATGAATGAAAAGGAGAGCTACATCAATATGAACTCAAAGTAAAAAGATGTATGAGCATGTTGGAAGGGCGTAGAGACACCAGAGACAAAGATGTTGATGAAAGGAAGATAACACCATCACTTGATCACTACCACAACAACAAAGAACAAAGAACGACAAACAAATGCCAAATGTTTTGAAGACGTTAAAGCCGTGAAAATCAAAGTTAAAGATGAAGACAAATACGTCTTGTAACCTTGATGACCGACCCTTAGGGGGAGATTGTTGGGAACTCATTTTTTATTTATCAAGTGTCGGTCACTTGTATTTTGTAATAGGTTGCTTAAGTTATTTATTTCTTATGTTTTATGATTAAGCCTTATGTGTAAAAGCCCATTAGGCCTTGTAAAGCCCACGGAATGGATGTAAAGGGGAAAGGGGTGTTGCCCTAACTGTTTCCCTATAAATAGAACTTATATGTAACCTTGAATATTGTTGGTAATATTGATATCTTAGCTAAACTCTTGTTTATTCATATCTGATATCATATTATCTTCCATCTCTACATCTCTATCTTATTCATATATCAAATCTATACTTGTGTTTACAAGATGGTGACCTAACAGAAATCTAGTTATTGATTATTGATGAGTTGTTTATTGTTTAGTTGATTGATTCACGTTTGGCTAAGAAAACTGGCTGACTTCCTTTGTGTAACTAGCTTGAACGTCTTAGAAAACGTAACCATATATGCAATATAGGTTTTTCTCTTTGTATTTAATGCATGAGTTGATGTTAATGATCCTAGGATAGTGTACTTAACGTGCAGTTATAGGAGAAATTGATATTCATAGAGTTGGGGAATGTAGCACGGCATCACGACTGTTATTAAGAAATAAAACGCTTCAACTAAAACAACTGCACTGTGACATTCAACAAATCAATAAAAGCTAACTAGTGAGTAATTAAGGCTAAGTAAACATGTTTGTCTTTTTATAAGTAGTTCGCCTCTTTTACTTTTCTTGCCATTTTAATTTTTGTTTTATAAAAATAGCTTTTGGGTTAGCTGACTAGCAACTAATTCCGCCCACTCTTCCAAAACCGAGATTTTTAATTGCTTTCATAAAATATAAAGATACAAAAATAATCATCCTTCACCTTTAGACTTAAATTGACATACACTTCAATCTAACGACACTATTCCCCTAGAGAATGATCAATCCCCCGGTTTTACCTATACTACACTACAACGATCAGATACACTTCCTGGCGGATTGCAAGCTTCTCAAGATCTCTTGCGAAGTAGAACCTTTTGCGAGGGTTGCAATCTACACCTCAGGCAGGAGCCGGCTGGTTGAAGGGTGTATTTTGGGTAGAGTTTGTAGAATTAGGCTTAGTAGTGAAGGGTTGAACAACATGGGTAATGAAAGGCGTAGCATTGTCATCCGCTTCATTAGCAAGAAATGAATAGGATGGAGACGCGTTGGGAGATACCAAGCCGTAAGGGAAAATAGTTTCCTCAAATGTGACATGACGTGAGATGATGATTTTGTTGGTAGAAAGGTCTAAGCATTGATAACCCCGATGGCTGGAGGGATATCCAAGAAAGATACATGGTGTAGATCGCGGGGCAAGTTTATGCGAGCTGTCAATATGGAGGTAGCATAAACAACCAAATACACGAAGGAATGAGTAGTTAGGCTTTGTCTTTTAAAGACGGTTAAAAGGTGTGTCGTTATTAATTGCGGTTGAGGGGAGTATGTTAAGAAGGTATGTGGCCATATATAGTGTTTCAACCTAAAATTGTGGGGATAAGTGAGCTTGAAATAAGAGGGTACATATGAGATTATTTACGGTTCGTATCATTCTTTCAGGTTTACCATTTTGTTGAGATGTGCGAAGACAAGAGAAGCGCATGTGAATCCCTGTTTGTCGAATAAATTGTGGAAATTATGATTATCGAACTCACCTCCATGATCACATTGAAAAGCCTTAATTTCATGTTGAATTGTGTTTCGACATGGTTACAAAATTGAACAAATTTATCAAAAGTGTCAGATTTGTTACGCAACGGATATACCCACAAAAAATGAGAATAATGGTCTAAAACAAGACATAATATTTAATCCCACTAAGACTTGAAAGTTTGCGAGTCGAATAGTCCTTGGCTACCAAAACCTTTTGTTCGAAGTGTCGATTTTTTAAACCTTTTTTAAAGTGTTTATTTTTGTAAATGAGTGTGAGAAGTTATTTATTTATTATTATTATTATTATTATTATTATTATTATTATTATTATTATTATTATTATTATTATTATTATTATTATTTATTTTTTTATTATTATTATTTTTTTTACACCGACAAGTGACAACATTTGAGCTAAGTCTATCATAACGTATCATTTTTTTTAATCCACGTCATCTTCTCACGTGTCTGTTCGAAGTCAATGCTAGTCACCAAGAATTCAAAGTAACATTTATAAAATTTAGGTAAGGTGGTAGAAAAGCTAGTATTAATACGGTAAAATACATAACATGCATTACATAATCTGATATGATATGATATGATCATCCAATTCCCACTGTTAACTTGCATATAAATGTCACCATGTTTCATGTTCATTTTTACAAAATTTTACATTATCCATATCATGGCATTCAAGTTGAGAAACTTTTTTCTATTGCTCATAGCATGCACATCCATTGTCACATCACAAACGACAGGCATTCCTATAAAACATGCAATAAAAACTATTCGGGTTCGTGTTCTAAAGCCTTTGTTTTTCTTTATCAGATCCAAACTATCAACAGTTGTTCATGTACTCATACTCTTTAGTTTGTATTTTGTTGTTGGATTAAAATTTCATGATCTTGATATTTCATTTTAGGCATATGTACAGAATTTGGTATACATGCGCTTGTTTGTAAAGTAATGTTTGCTAGCAAATTTCTCACTTCTAGCTCATATGGGTTCGTGTCTTTGTAAATTAATATGTACGCGACTAACTAAAAGTGTTTATATAGGTTAAAGGAGGAGATATAATTGATTGTGTCGACATCTACAAACAACCGGCTTTTAACCATCCAGCTCTCAAAAACCACACGATTCAGGTATATATATTTGTCCTTTCTATAATTTATCTAATTTCTTTTAGACGACAACTAACTATTTCATAATATATACATACATTTTTTTTTTAAACCTGAGTTCCGACTCAATATTAACTTTATCTCATATTTAATAAGCATGAACTGAACATATGTACGACTCATATTTAATAAGCATGACTTGAACATATGTATGACTCACGACCTTAATGACTAAAGTGCTAAATTGCATTTAACTTGAAATAATTTATTACTTTATTCATTAAAAAGGCATGTTGTCAACCATACTTTCTTAATTAAAGAGAAAAATATAGTTTTGAAAAGAAAAGAAAAAAATTACATGAACAAGGTGACAATCAATCTTTTATATAAGCGGATAACTTGGCTAAAATTATTGTAGCCAATTGGCTACAATCTTCCACTCAAATACACAAGAAATTGAAGAACGCACAGAAATAATTGGCTACAATTTAATTGTATCTAATATATTCTTTTTATATAATAAGATAAGATACAAAGTGATAAAAATAATTCTTCCATTAATTGATAGAAGAGTTCAATTTTCAAATAAAGTATTTTGATTAGCTAATAAAAGTCAAATTTGACTTCAATTTAGTCAAACTCATCTAAGTTTCATCAAATAAAATAAATATATATAAAAATATATGTATCAATTTTGTAAAAAAAACTAATAAAATGAGACGGTAATTAATAAAGCTTTGGTTATTAAATTTTGAATAAAAGGAGATTTCCCTTGAATAAATTACATGACCTTTAATAGATACCCTTATATTTCCCACTTTTTTATAAGAGAAAAAATGAACATATATGTTGTTGTTATTAATAAATATTAATATCATTATATATTAAATTAACTTATATGCACAAAATTATAAATTAGTGAAAATTCGAGATTGTACATATACGAACGACTCATGTCGTTCCTCTTTATGAGATTAAGTACGAGTATTCAAATTTTTTTTATCCGCATTCAATGATAACTCATGTTCGTTTTGGAATGATGAATATTATTAAAACAAACTCTTTAACAAGGAGCTAGAAGAGGAATTACAAATGCCTAATTAACCAAGAGTTCCAACATTGGACTTTACTACCTGTACATGTAAGTCAAGAAAATCAAATGATTCACTTTTTCTCATAGAAATAACAACTTATGTTATTCCTCGTTATAAGTTTAACCCCGTGTGTACACTGTTTTAAAAATTAGACACAATTAAAATTAACAATAATATAAATATCAAAATGAAAGCACAATCCCACGGGTTATGAGATTGTACATGTAGCAACGACACATGTAATTCTTTTCTAAAGTTTAAATTATCATATCCCGAAAAATAGTTTTTTCAATAGTCATTACGTGCTATTACAGACGCATAATGTCTATATCAATAGCTATGATAAAAAAAAAAGAAAAAAAAGTTTTAACTTGTACTTATGATTTAAAAAAGGGAAATTTCAAAAATGACCAAGTTGCCCAATCGATGGAGATTTTTGACCTTAGATTTGAAAATTCCCGAACTGACCAATTGCCCAAAACCCAGTCAACTAGGGATGCCATGTGTCAAAATTTTGGGCAACGCCTCACTTTTTTTGGGCAACTTTGGACACTTGGCGTCCCATGGGCGGCAACACGTTTTTGGACAACTAAGCATATGGCTAGTGTAACAATTTTCAAATCCAATGTTAAAAATCCCGGTCGATTGGGCAACTTGGTTATTTTTGGAATTATCCTTTTAAAAAATGTTCAAGATCTCTCCGTAAAAAATTGGGATTTGGGAACACCCTCCGAAATCATAGGTCCGTCTCTACTTTGGTTAGTTGATAGAATATTATCATATGTTGTTGATTTTATCAGATGAAGTCGCATCTGCATTCGGCAAGTGAACAAACGAAGACATTGCAAAACTCAACTAGTTCCTCCAAGGTACCATCACAAACATGGCACAAGTATGGACGTTGCCCAAACGGAACAATCCCAATTCGTAGACCATCAATGAACTATCCAACTAAATTTCGTCGCAGGCATGATATTACAAACGCAAATCACTCAGTATGCTTCCACCCCAATCTTCTTGATCAACCTCATACACATGTTTTATTATTATGTATTCATATTTTTTCTAACATGTACCTACAGTTTACAGTGGTGCTAACGGAAGGATTCAGTTACTCAGGAGCTAAAGCCAACATCAAAGTGTTCAGGCCTTTTGTTGAGTCGAATGATGACTATAGTAGCTCCCAAGTTATGATTAGGAATGGTCCTTTACGGTCGTTCGAGACAATAGAAGCAGGATGGGCAGTAAGTATATATTAGTAATTGATTACATTTATCTCCTTTTATTAGTTAATGTCATGGTGTTTTATATACTAAAATAACTGATGTTATCAGGTAAACCCGCGTGCTTACAATGATGATAAAACTCATTTCTTTGCATACTGGACAGTAAGTTCTAACACTATATGAGACATCTATCAAGGTTATATACTTAACCGCTGATAAGTTGTGTATGGGTGTGTTACACAGGTTGATGGCATGAATAATACAGGATGCTTTGATCTCAATTGTCCTGGATTCGTTCAAACATCCATTGATGTCCTTCTTGGCGCAGATATTACTGACTATTATGGATCTGATATTACCATACAAATTTCTAAGGTCAATAAGAATTTTGATATATTTGTTTATCTATCTTGGTAACATTCCCTTAATTTAAATATGTTAAAAGTTAGCTAGAGGTTGTCAAGTTTCATATCTCTTACCATTGAGACATACATAGTATGTTGATTACAAATTTAGATTCTTACAGATGCCAAAAATTTTACTTCATGATGTGTGTAGGATCCCTACAAACAAAACTGGTGGTTAAAATTCAACGATGTGGAAATAGGATATTGGCCTCCAGAGATTCTCCCAAGGCTAAGACACCAAGGAACGTTGGTCCAATGGGGAGGTGAAGTCTGCAGCCCAAAAGTTGGAACTCATCCAGGGCACACATCAACCGCAATGGGCAGTGGACAGACTGCTGACATATTTGGGTCATCGGGAACGATCAGCAAAATGTTGATAGAAGAAAATTCTCATGAACTAAAGCAACCCGAATACTTTTTTACTAACACCGATGAGTGGGATTGTTATGATCAGTATTTTCGTAAGGATGAGGTACCCGAACCTGTGTTCTATTATGGAGGTCCGGGTAGTCGTAATAATCCAAGGTGCCCATAATTATCTGTCACTTAGTTGAGGATGAAACTTTAAGGCAAATGTTAGTGAAGTACTCCGTATTATGTTACTGATCAGAAGTTTAGTTTTCTATATAGATGGTGTGGCACATATGCGGATTATATAAGTATAACATTTAACAAAAATCGTGTGAGAACAAATGGCAATACTTGCAAATCCATGGACTTCTTCGAAATATCAATATTAGCTCAATCATAACGTGTAAGCAACATCTTGCTACATGCTTCACGACGAGCGATTTCGTGTTGCTAATATTACGACGCTTTAAATCACATTATCAACATCGTCGCCATTTCAGGATTTCCTAAACCGCAACATTAACTATGTTTCTGATGCAAGTATATTTAATACCAATCTTCCGATGTTATAGTTATGAAAGTAGATGGATTTTCAACATTAGCCGGCTAAAATGATGTAACAAGGAACCATTTCAGATTTAACAACATTGTTAAATTCCACTAAAGGATAAGATACGGATTCTGAACTAAGCCAACACCCCTTTTCAGCCCATACTCTATACTTGGCCCAACAACCTTAAATTGTTGTTTCTTATCACTAATCTTATTAGTAATAAATACTCGGAGGTAATATTAGTATAGAAATATAATACTATTGTAGTTGGCATTTGTTCATGAAAAAAGGCTACTATTGTACAGTAGTTGGCATTCTGTTTCCAATACGAGGGGCCAATTTTGTATGATCGATGCTCCTTCACCGATTTGTGATCGGTGCCCTAAGTTAAATAGATTTCTAGGTTAATGTATAAAGATCTTGTTGTAATTCATGTTTCCATTGAATATTGGTGTTAGATCATAATTATTTATAAGTACTATATTGGAGTTGTTTGGTTGAATATTGTATATTTGAAATCAATTTAACAAAATGAGTAATATTTAAGAGAACATGATGCGTTTTAATGTTTAAAGTATTTGACTTAAACCATGTTTTCGACAACCCTGGTTTATAAAACCTAGTAAAATAAAAAATCATTAACGGTAATCAAAATCATGCAGCTTTTTCTTTACCAATTTTGTACACTATTAATGTATACAAAACGAGTAAATAGGCACTCGCACGTTGTGGCGGGATCAATTTGTTGTCGATGTATGTCTTTTTATTGTTGCAGAATTGTCTTTTTGCAAGATTTTTTAGTTCAAACATTTTATATAAAATCATACATAAGTTAAAAAAATATTGCAAGAATGCTTTTTCAACAACATACTTTTTTATAAGAAAAACAGTAGATATTCGTTAGATATGTGATAAATAAAGTTTGTTACTTAAAAAATTGTAAATAGCTAAAAGTACAAAGTGGTTGTCGTGACGGTTTTTTTTTTTTTTTTTTTTTTTTTTTTTTTTTTTTTAATATCAAATTGTTAAAGTAAATTTAGGGTAGTTAAAATTTTTAGTAGTTAAGAGTGCCTTTTGAAAGTTTAGTTTTTATTTTTTCAAAAGTATATATACGTATATATTAAACTTTAACACTTTTATAAAATAGTACGTTTGTAAAAAAAACATATCAATATTGGTCTCGTTTTGTTCGTAATCCAGAGGCCTTTTCATCGGTATATTTTCCATTAAAGAAACCGCAAAATATTTGTTAGATATTTGAAAATAAAGTTTGTTATATAAAAACGTCGTAAATATAGAAAGTTTAGGGTAGTTTTCATAACTTATGACATAGTTTAGGAGGCCGTTTTGGAAATATTTCTTTTATTAAACGAAGCCAACACATGACAACATTTCGGCCGGGCTACTACTACCCACATGAAATTACGTCATTTCATGTGAAAAATGTAGTATATAGATAATTCTTCATAAACTTTTTGTAACCATCAAACAAAAGATGTCAAGAGTTATTCTCAAACCTAACGAATACAATTATACATGAAGATCAAAGTAAATGACGATAGTTAAATGAAATGACGATAGTTAAATGATGTGAACAAGCTGGAGAAACGGTCTAATATTTTTCATGAAAATAGGGAGCGTTTGCGTATGATATAATGAGAGAAAAATGCACTAAACATTTCACTTTTAGTGAATGTAGACAAAAAAGTGTTTATGAAATCCAACTTTTTAGTGAGACTTTTTAAAATGTGGGTAAAAGATCAAAATTTTTTGAGATTTAATGACACTTTTGTGAAAATATGTGTCATAAAAGCCAATAAATTATCTTACAAATTTTGTATCATTATAATTAGACTTTACCTACTTCACTTTTATCAATGCTTTCCAAGTGTAAGAAAAACACCCAATAAATTTAATGACATATTTTCCGAAATTTTATTATCATTCCTATACTCTTTGCGATATTTTTCTTTTACTTTTATTGACCCTTTCTTTTGTGTTCACCAATGGACAAAGTTATTAGTGCAACACAATAATAATGGGGCGTTTGGTTCGCATAATATTTTGAAAGAATTGCAATCTTTCAGGGAACTGTAATGTAATCTAAATGAATTATAATGTAAATGAATTGGAATTTGTCAAAAGTATTTGTAATTGTAATCTGAATTAGTTGTAATGTGAATGAATTTTCATAATAATAATAATAATAATAATAATAATAATAATAATAATAATAATAATAAATAGACCTAGATGGGTTAGGTGCATTGATAAAGGGAATAAAGATGATGATAGAAATCATACCGAGAAAAAGAAGAATTCTGAAATAAACAGTTAAATTTGATAAAAAGTGGCTAAAATCAACGTCTTTCAATTTGCCTTTACATAAATGCCGTTGAGTAACACCGGTGCACAATAAAGGAACACACAAGCGGAAATGAAAAAAGAGTGATTAAATGGAACCAATGAAGAAATGAAAATACGGTCATATTTGAAAGAATTATGTGCAAGAACAACATCTTTCACAACTGGTCTTCACAAAAATGCCAAAGGGTCACACTAGTGCACACTAAAAGAAACATGCAAGCAGAAATGAGAAACAGGATGAAATAAAAATGAAGAGGAAATGAGAATACGATAATCAACTCGTAGAGGGGTAAAACGGTAATTAGCACTAGCATATACATTTATCTTGGATTAATATATTAATCTTAGGAATACGTTTTTCTTATTGAAGATTCGGTCACCCCAAGTATTGTTAAGCATCGTGTAGCTCGTAGTATTTTTTATATTAGTAAGAACGTAGTCTAGTACTACCCCCGTCCCAAAATTATTGTCCACAGACAAAAAAAACACACGGTTTAAGAAAAACATCATAATTACAGCTTTCTCTTTCTTACTTTTTGCACAAAGACAGTTTTACCCTTAACCAATTAATTTTCAACTTCTTTAAAGTTTGTAATAATAACCACAAATGAGGGTAATATGGTAAACTTGATTTATATTCCCTATCTATTCATGGAAAAGGACAATTAATTTGGGACAATCAAAAAAGGAAGATGGACTATAAATATAGGACGGAGGGAGTATTAGTTAGTATTTGTGGTGTCGAGTCGGGTCTTTTACCCACTGTCAGCTCGATCCACAGCCTAGTAGAGGCAACTAGTAAGTGTAAGTATAAATACCCCTCTCCACTTATGGAGAGGGTTGGAACTTCTTCTCATTTTAATCATACAACTTCACTTTCTCTCTCTAAAGTTCTCAACTCTCTCTTTCTCTCCCTAAACTTTCTTCCTCTCTTCTTCTACTTTCTTTCTTTAATTCGAACCACAATCACAAGAACCATACATGCTTTGATTATGAATATCCTACAATTGGTATTCCCTTTTTCATTCGAGTTAGACAAAGACAAGAAACTGCTAAAGACTCGAGGAAATACAATATCAAACAAGATCTCAGACCCGTTAATCGTTTGCTTTGACCTTTAATGATTATAAGTGTTTAACAACACTATCCATCATAGATCTTTGTCGAAACTTAACTTTCGATAAATATCCGAACTTCAAAAGGGAACAAACAAAGACAAATATGTCTCCATTTTGCCTCTCATTCGGTTTAAAACAAGAATAAATACGAAAAGCATAAGAAGAGATCTCAAACTTGCTTTTCAAATCAGATCGGATTAAGATTCACAAGTTTTTTTTATTTCCGAAATAACTAAAGAAAGTACAAAACATTTACAGTTGTATACTTTCTTTCTTTTCGGGTAATACAATCCATCAACAACATAAAGTTCAAAACAAACGTGCTTCTGCTTTTTCTTTGATTCATTTTTAAAGAAAACAAAAACAAGAAAACAACCAAGATCTCAGTTCAATTTCGTGTATCATATGATTATTTCATGATCGGTTCAGATCCAAACAACACGAAAAGAAATCATCATTGATCTTATTTCTGCTAATATCCGAATATTCTAAGAAATAACCAAAACAAACCTGTTCCGATTATCTCTTTCATTCGTTCTAAGAAAAAGAAAAATCTCAAGAAAGATTAAAACAAATTTGTTTTATCACCTTTTTCATTCGGTAACAAGAACAACATATCAAAACACAAACCTACCTTTCGTTATAATTGATAAATAGGTGAGTGGTAGTTTCTTTCGTTCGTTGTCATCACTGGATTAAAAAGGGAGATTGGTGTTGTGTTTCGATGGTAATAGATGAGGGTGTGATGTGATTATCAAAGGATTAGTGAGTTGATGAGATTGTTTGTTGACTGAGAGTGTGGTGGAAGGAGGCGTACATTTTTTTTGGGTGAGAAAATCTGGTGACTGCGTTGTTTTTGGNGTGGAGAGGGTTGGAACTTCTTCTCATTTTAATCATACAACTTCACTTTTTTTCTCTAAAGTTCTCAACTCTCTCTTTCTCTCCCTAAACTTTCTTCCTCTCTTCTTCTACTTTCTTTCTTTAATTCGAACCACAATCACAAGAACCATACATGCTTTGATTATGAATATCCTACAATTGGTATTCCCTTTTTCATTCGAGTTAGACAAAGATAAGAAACTGCTAAAGACTCGAGGAAATACAATATCAAACAAGATCTCAGACCCGTTAATCGTTTGCTTTGACCTTTAATGATCATAAGTGTTTAACAACACTATCCATCATAGATCTTTGTCGAAACTTAACTTTCGATAAATATCCGAACTTTAAAAGGGAACAAACAAAGACAAATATGTCTCCATTTTGCCTCTCATTCGGTTTAAAACAAGAATAAATACGAAAAGCATAAGAAGAGATCTCAAACTTGCTTTTCAAATCAGATCGGATTAAGATTCACAAGTTTTCTTTTATTTCCGAAATAACTAAAGAAAGTACAAAACATTTACAGTTGTATACTTTCTTTCTTTTCGGGTAATACAATCCATCAACAACATAAAGTTCAAAACAAACGTGCTTCTGCTTTTTCTTTGATTCATTTTTAAAGAAAACGAAAACAAGAAAAAAACCAAGATCTCAGTTCAATTTCGTGTATCATATGATTATTTCGTGATCGGTTCAGATCCAAACAACACGAAAAGAAATCATCATTGATCTTATTTCTGCTAATATCCGAATATTCTAAGAAATAACCAAAACAAACCTGTTCCGATTATCTCTTTCATTCGTTCTAAGAAAAAGAAAAATCTCAAGAAAGATTAAAACAAATTTGTTTTATCACCTTTTTCATTCGGTAACAAGAACAACATATCAAAACACAAACCTACCTTTTGTTATAATTGATAAATAGGTGAGTAGTAGTTTCTTTCGTTCGTTGTCATCACTGGATTAAAAAGGGAGATTGGTGTTGTGTTTCGATGGTAATAGATGAGGGTGTGATGTGATTATCAAAGGATTAGTGAGTTGATGAGATTGTTTGTTGACTGAGAGTGTGGTGGAAGGAGGCGTACATTTTTTTTGGGTTAACTGTGATTAGGGTTGAATAAGTGGGATTACTTGTGTTATATACTCCGAAAAATTAGGGCAATCGAAATCTAGTTGGGCTGCGTCATTCTTAAGGATTCTTGGGCTGAAGGAAGTTAGACTTGGGCCTTGGGTTATTTACACAAGGCTGGACCGGAACATTTTGCTATTGAATTTGGACTGGTGAATGGTTTTCACAAGGACGTTTTTTGTGGTAATTGTATATTTGAAGTTGTCGGTTGGTAAGGTATTTTTGGGTATAACCGTGGACAACAATTCATTTGAGCTGTGCTTCAAGAATCCGAGATTGAGGGATATTTTGGGTTGAGATATTCTCCGATATAATTTTTAGATCACGATTTTGTTTGAGCTGAAATATTCCGAGATTGTGAATCGTTTTGGGTAACGTTGAGTTGATATATTGTCGAGTTTATTGGATATAACTACGGTGTTGATTTGGATACACCTTCATTTTTAAACCTATCCAACAGTTTCTCATAACACATTCTAACAATCACCATCTCACGGTTTCTTCTTGATTTTGTAAAATCCCGCGAAAGAATCCATTTCTCGGTTTAAATCATAGAATTGTAAAATCCCGTGCGCATTCACAATCATGTCCCATAATTCGGATTTTGTCATCTCTGAGATCCTCAAACTGTACGACTTGATCGATGAACATAAGATTTCCAACATAGTACAACAGACTACTGGTTTTGAATCTGAAACCACTAAAATGGAATCTTTATTCTCATATTTGCAAGAGAAAGACGTTCTTCAGCCACTTAGATTGCTCGATAATGCAAAGGACGGTTGCATTGAATGTTTTCAACTACTTCATTCACACCTCGAGGTACTCTTAGAGGGAACTGGATTCAAGATGGGATTCGAACTGCAACACTCTTTGGTCAAGATGTTCAAACTTTCACCGACATAATGATTCTTAACTTAGATCAACTACAACAACAACCTTATCAAGGAGAATCCTCCAACATTGGATCCATGACCGCCCTTTGTGTGATCAACAAACAACTTCAAGTGTTCATCGATTCGAAATTCACTGAGGATTATGACTACGACAGTCAGATGATGAAAAGGTGTTTTGCTGATCACTCGGGAATTGAGGTTGACACGTTCAGAGATACACTCATCCAACTCATAGATAATGTGAAGAGGTTCATTCAGGAAAGAGCACATCATAAACTTAGATATGATGACAAGGTGAAGGCATGTCGGGTGCAACCATGTGATGGTATTGGTGATTCGGGTAAAACATCGGATGTTGGGTCAGTTGTCACGATATGTTGATAAGCTTGACACTACCAGTAGTTCAATGACTTATTATACATGACATGGATGCAGATTTCAGACCGGTAAAAGAACAAGTGTCATGTGCTGAATTACCCTTCACTGAACATCATAATGTGCTTTTTAATGAACAGCAACATACTGATAAAATTAAACTCACTTATGACACAAATTTATTGGAAAAGACTGATAGCAATACCATTTCTATTTTAACAAATATGAGTCATAAAGGGGGAGAAAGTGATCAGGATGCTGAACGTGATGATAAGTCAAGTTCTTTGTTTACAGCTGAGTCTTTTAAATCAAATGATATGGTTGACAAAAAAGTTTTTAATGAACTTTCAAACAGATTTTTACAAATTGAAAAACATTGTATTTCACTTGAAATCGAAATGCAACAAAAGGAAGAAAGTTTTTATGCTAACCAACCATGTAAAGATCCGGAACTTCCTGATTTCCGTGAATTCTTTATGATTAATGATTTGAAAGCTCAGCTAGAAACCAAGGACTTGACAATCAACAACCTGAAAAAATGTATTACTGAGATGTGTGATATGTGTAATGAAGTTAAAGCTAAACATGACAGTGATGTTGTTGCAACAAGAAATTTTGAACAAAAAGTGGTTGAATTACTTTTGGAAAATGAGTCTTTGAAACAGCATTGTAAAAATCTTAATGAGTCAATCAAAGAAACGAGAACTAAGACGATAGAACAAACAACCTCTTTGATGGCCAAAAATGATGAATTCAAAGCTCAACTTCAGGAAAAGGGTTTCATAATTACAGCGTTAAAAAATGAGCTTAGAAAAGCAACAGGAAATAGTGTGAACACTAAGTTTGCAAAACCATCAATCTTGGGGAAACCTGTTTCACAATCGAATAGAAACCAATCAGTTGTTAGACAACCGACTGCGTTTATGTAACACCCCCAACTCAAATATGGCAGCTATCGTGCTGGGGGTATTACGAAAATAGAAACCAGACACATTTATAGTAAACGACCACAACTCGGGACGTTTGAAATGTGACCAAAACATATCATTC
>LBNU01022704.1:27639-42641 GCA_014162995.1 Artemisia annua
TGTGTTGACGGCTGATGCTTTTAAATCAAATGATATGGTTGATAAAGAAACTTTTAATGAACTTTCAAAGAGATTTTTGCAACTTGAAAAACATTGTATTTCACTTGAAATCGCAATGCAACAAAAGGAAGAAAGTTTTTATGCTAACCAACCATGTAAAGATCCGGAACTTCCTGATTTCCGTGAATTCTTTATGATTAATGATTTGAAAGCTCAGCTAGAAACCAAGGACTTGACAATCAACAACCTGAAAAAATGTATTACTGAGATGTGTGATATGTGTAATGAAGTTAAAGCTAAACATGACAGTGATGTTGTTGCAACAAGAAATTTTGAACAAAAAGTGGTTGAATTACTTTTGGAAAATGAGTCTTTGAAAAAGCATTGTAAAAATCTTAATGAGTCAATCAAAGAAATGAGAACTAAGACGATAGAACAAACAACCTCTTTGATGGCCAAAAATGATGAATTCAAAGCTCAACTTCAGGAAAAGGGTTTCATAATTACAGCGTTAAAAAATGAGCTTAGAAAAGCAACATGAAATAGTGTGAACACTAAGTTTGCAAAACCATCAATCTTGGGGAAACCTGTTTCACAATCGAATAGAAACCAATCAGTTGTTAGACAACCGACTGCGTTTAGATCTGAACGACCAAAATCTTCCAAAACAAGGTTTGCCTCCCAAGTTGATGCGGAACAAGTTTTGACAAAACCAGTCACTACACATTATTTGCCCAAGATAATTGCTTCTAGCTCTGTTACACCTCAACAAGTAGCTACCCCTACTCCCAGCTCCTTTAGGATTAGTTCGAAAATAGTGTCGAAACCGAGCATTAAAGTTCAAAATTTATATGACACCAATGACCTGTACAAGAACTATGATCTAGAAAAGGCTAGGATAAGAGCACTACTTCATAAGGATGGAATCTTAGGCTGACAACCTCGTTTGATGCCTCCTGATTTATTGAGGAACGCTGCTAAGGTTCAACCTGTTAAGTCTAGGATTTATAGTAAGTCATCTTCAATGCATAAGAAGCAAGGCGAACCTAAAACTTCTCCTAGGTGGATACATACTACTAAGTCTTTGAAAACTAGGAATGACGATAAGTCTTTCACTATGCATAAGAAGCTTAATAATCCTAGACCTTGCCATAAGTGGATCCCAACTGGTAGAATTTTTAAACATGTTGGACTTAAGTGGATACCTACCGGAAAGGTGCTTACCAATGGCAAAACCATGGTTGACCGTGAAACCTCCAAGGGTTTGGATACTACTGTTACTAACCCATATATATGCAATCAAGTTTGTAATGTTAGTGCAGGTAGTCCTTACTCAGTTGCAGGTACATCGATCATTCACTACATGAGAAGACTCAAATTCTGGAGACCTAAAGCAAGCATATCTCCTACTTTAGGAGGTCTGGAAAGTCAATGTTGATGTATGCATGCAAATGACGTCTGTTCACATTAGTTCAGGCCTCGCTCTTCAATGAATGTGACGTTTGAACGCCACAGTTCAAGCCTCGGTTCTCAATGTCAACGTTATGGTGTCTGCTGACAACACTTCAGGCCCCGTTCATCAAAGAAAAGAAGGGTGTACGATTCAGTGCGCCTTATCTTTGGAAGAAGATAAATCTTCTTATTTTTTTTACCACTCTCAACAACATGTTTCATGCTCTCTCCATGTTCGTTCAGTCATCAAGTGGATCTACTTATCGTTGATCGAATTCGTATTCACTAGCTCAATCAGGGGAAGAAGTGTGAATATACCACATGTTGATTTATGTTTGAAGAATGGTTATACGACTCTCCTCCAACACCTAATGTTCTACTCACTAAGGATGACTGGGATGTATGTTTGATGAATACTTCCAAGCTTCAACGAATGTTGATTGTCTAGTTACTGAAGCTCTTGCTCTGGTTCCTGGTGACTCAACTAGTTCACCTTCGTCAATCTCCATTGATCAAGATGCACCATCTTGAAGTATTACTCAAGGTGTTGATGATGACTATCATGATAGTGAAGTTGCACACATGAATAATGGTCCATTCTGTTGTTCTGAAATCAAGGGTTGTTGTTCCCTCCAATGTGCACTCTGTAAATCAACCACAAGAACATAATGGGAAATGTTGGCTAAAACGTCAAAACGGCTAAGTATTTGGACATGGAATGTCAAGTGATCACGACGTTTATTTGGTATCCCTTATTTGAGATTGAAGTCGACTTTCACAAAGGCGTGATCTTAATTTATCTTGAAGTCAAGGTTGGTTGAATGAAGATTCTTCGAGATCCTTGCTCGAGCTTTTACCTTTGCAATGACGAAGACTTGGATATCTAGTTATTTTGGTGATTCTTCAATTTTATTACCACAAAATAACTATCACTTTAAGGAGTGTCACAACTCACAAGAAGTTGTCGGTAGTCAAGAGGTGATGTACGTCTTATACTTGTTGGTTGGTTGGTTGAAGAGTATAGAGTACTTAGGGATTCGATGATGCATGAACTCTCTACACCGCTCTTTGTCACACATTAGTGCAAGCTTAAGTCACAAGAACGAGGAATTCTACTTCATTTTCAAGTTGGGAATATCGGGTTTACTTAACAAAGTGGTCATAGCAATAGCCGACTGAATATAAGGGTTGATAATGATAGTCAAAGAGTGTTTCTATAGCAGTTGATTCTCACAGGATACATCTAAGCAAATGTTGTTCTTCTCACAAAATCTCAAGTAGTTGTGCAAAAATTGTGTTGCTGATTCTGAGGTATCAAAACCAGCAAGGGGGAAAGGAGACATACATCTGAATGGATAAAGAGTACACGTGATGAACTTAATACTTCGTCTTAATTGAAGTTATGCTGGGAAGACAAATGTCATAACCGCAGAGACAATCAGTGTCGTAACTCATGGCGTTCGGTGTACTATTCCAACTACGTGGGGGAAGTGGTCTCTCGATACTTGTGGTATGTGCTACTTCAGCTTTCAGTAGGAAGAAATATGAGAAGGACATTTGGAGTGTGAGATGATATTGCTTATCGACACCTTCATACGAGCTGATATGGGTCATGGTAACGTGCTTCTGATTAATGCTTCATGTACACAACGTTATGCTGATTCCAATGGGATCGCAACTGTTATGCTGAATCCGATGGGATCGCAACCATCATGGGAGAGATATGTGTACATCAGGGACGCACAACAGGTTCACGTGATCGGTCTTAAACACTAATTCCGGAGTTGATATCCGTAGAGATGATCAGTGCTTTAGCCTGTTACTTTGGTGTCATCATTTCTTCTTGTGTTGGGTACATGTGTACAATATGGATTGAGCTTTTATGTGTAAGATAACTGAAATGCGTTTGGTAAAATGAAGATGTTGATATCTTGTTCCCCCGAATAGACGACTGCTCAAAACCGCAGAGTAATGTGTACATTGGCAACGCACAACAGGGTCATGTGATCGAGCTTAATCATATATTAACCGCTGAAATAATTCGTGCTTTACCCTGTTACTACTTCGGTGTTATCGCTTTCTTCGGGTTTCTAAGCTTCATACAATGAGACTTTTTGCATCACTTCAACGACTTGGGGGAAGTGGTCTCATGTAGGTGATTGTCGGTTTGGTGGGAAGCTACCAAAGCTTCACAATGAGGAGGCTAAAATTCAACGATTTGGTGGTGTCTAGCGATTAGATTAGTGGTGAGATTCTAGTAATTTGTTAACTACTTGCATTTGGTGAATTGTTGTGACTTAAGTCATTTCGATTAGTCTGATTGTAATTTGACGTTGTGAGTTAATCTTTACGACTTGACTTATTACGATCGGATCTATTGTAACTTGACTTGTCACGACTTGACACTTNCTTCACAATGAGGAGGCTAAAATTCAACGATTTGGTGGTGTCTAGCGATTAGATTAGTGGTGAGATTCTAGTAATTTGTTAACTACTTGCATTTGGTGAATTGTTGTGACTTAAGTCATTTCGATTAGTCTGATTGTAATTTGACGTTGTGAGTTAATCTTTACGACTTGACTTATTACGATCGGATCTATTGTAACTTGACTTGTCACGACTTGACACTTGGTGCTAATTGTGACTTATCCAAGATCTCACTCAAGTCTAACTCGCATATTGCATCTTTCGGTTTCATTTATTGACTTTAGTAAAATCCCGGGTAAGAATCGATCTCTCGGTTTAAGTCACAAGAGTTGTAAAATCCCGTTTAAGATTACATCATGGCAACCACAAGTTCAGACTATTATTCGTGCGCCTCGAAAGCTTTGGTGGTGAAAGTTTAAGAGATGTTGACTACTGATTCCTACACGTGCAGAACGATATTCTCACTTTGGTATTTACATCATCATCTTCTTAAATTGAATAATATATCTTGCACATATCTTAAACTATAATTTTTTTTGTAAATATCTTTTTCAAAACAAAAATAAAATATATACAAAATTTTCAAAAAACTACAAAAGGAACTTTCTTTCTCCGTGTGCAAACTGTCTATCCTCAAAACTATGTTCCTCCATTAAATTAAATTTTACTTTGCATTGTTATAATGGAACATGTTTTGAGGGGGAGAAAATTTTCACAACATCATGAAGTTGGCAGACCTTATCATAATTCTTCATGAAAAACCTCAACAATACTGACTAGTGATTTTTTATCCTTGATTATTTTTCACGATTGTGGGTTTCTAATTGGTTGTTGATTAATTGTTACAAAAATGCTTTAAATGAGTTCAACGGTCAAAAAGGCATAATCAAAGACTAAGGCTTATGTAATTATCGATTGGAGCATTTCTCTTTGATGTGTTTTAATTTAATTAATTAGTTCATATTGCCTTAGAGAACACTAATGAATGATTGTATAGTGCCTGCTTGATTAGAAACAACATAGGTTGAAATCATGAGATTTAGGGCTTAAAATGTCGATGTTCTTTGCTGCTATTACTAGGTCGTTTTGCTGAACAATATCCATGCATTATGATGCTTGTATGCGTGCAAAGTCACAAAATCATAATCCTAAACCATGATAAGAGTCGGAAAATTTTGAGTGAAAGAATGAATTAATCTGTGATCTTGTGTGTTTTTTTGTAAACTCTGTGCACTTTGGTTGATTTAGAATGAGGTGTTGATTCATATGTATGCTTGTTTGTACATGATGCATTTTTCCTGTGAGCATGTACATGTCACTTAAAGTCAAGATATGTTTCATCAAAATTTCAACTACTATCAAAATGGTTATTATGAAACATACTTTAAGGTGGATTAAATGTGTCAACAGGCCATAATTGAAACTGGATTTAAATGATGTGAAACATGTTTCTCAAACTCTACACTGTCGTTTTACACCAGTAAAGCAATTGTGGAGACCAAAGCGAATTCGTTCAAATTCTTTCAAATTTTCAAAATCTAAAAATGCTTTTGATGCATTATAAGAATGACTCTGCTTTCAACATCTCTAATGCCGGAAGATTTCCATTTATCACAAAAACAAATCTTCAAAAAGAACCCATGTGGTTCAACTTTAGAGGGAAATCCTATTTTTTTCAGATTTTTAAAACTCTGAGAGAAACACCGGGTTTCTCAATCAACTTTTCAACGGAAAAAGAGTTTTAAATCTCTATGGATTCCACGAGTGTTATTTCAAAATGAAACACCGGTTTTCAGTCCTCGTTGGAATTCAATGTAAGGAAAGTGCATCGCTAAACCATTCTTTAAAACCAAGCGTACACTCCATTCTGTACATATTTTTCTTTTCAAAAATTGTAAATAGAAAAATATAAAATCTTCAAAAATCATAAAAATCAGAAAATAGAAAATACCAAAAATATAGTTTTTCAAGGCATGTCTTCTGGTATCGATAACATTTACGGTCCTAGAAATGTCATTCAATAATGACACGGGTCTTTAAATGAAGTTCGAACAGAAGTTCAAAAAGTTTTCAAAACATGCCTAAATGGCTTGCAGTTATTTCAGACTGTAACCCGTTCGTAAAATTATGGCTTGCTATTACTTCAGATAGCAACCCGCTTTTCAAAATGAGGAAAACACATCGCCAAAAAGACGGTTGTTCCTAACAACGGGTGAACCTCACCCAGGCATGGATTACGTTACATCTGTGCACCCTCGATCTGATGTACGTTTCAGTGCATTATTTCTTGAAAAAGAAGAGAAGTCTTCTTTCATCCCAAAATCTCTCTCATCTATGATTCTTCAAGAGAGTTTTTTTGGTTTACAAGGTGGCTATTGGACTTAAATTTTCACAAATACCTTGCCGCTTAACTTAATAACGACAACTCTTTAAATAGAAAACGGGTTATTAATTGAGGGGGAGCGTATTTGCTCAAAATTTCTGCACCTTTATAAACTTTGTGAACCAGCAGAAGTGAATAAGTGTCTCATAATCAGTACATGTTAAAATCTGACCACATTTTCTCCCATATTTCTAAACTGATTTAAATTAATTGGGATCACAAAATCTCAAATGATTTGAAATTTTTTGATCGGGGGAAAGAATGTGATTTAAATATGAAATCTGATATAAAATGTGATGCTTTTGGACTAAAATGTACGCTCTCCCGTATGTGCTAAATTTTTTTAATTTTTTTAAAATTGAACCAATGCACATATTGAGGGGGAGCAAAATGGTTTGTGGTGAATAATAAGACTTGGCATCTCATGTGAGCGTGACTGCGAATTGACTCATGAATTGACGAAACACAAACGTTTGAATTCGAAAGGATTTATCCAAGTAGAAAGTACCGTTTCGAGAAGCTCTTACTAGATGTGTACTTTGACGGGTCTAACTTCTTTTTTAAGGAATGTTAACAACTTCAAGTTAGTTATTAGGGCTAGTTATCACCTAAAAGCTGATAATGGATCCCTTTAACTAAGCAACGTAAACGTGTCCCTAGGGTATATGTCTATTAAGAGTGGATCAATTCAAAAGTGCAACTCACCCCGACATATGCAAATTTCTATCAAAAACCTATGAGCACATGTTAAGGGGGAGCATTTGAAAATTATAAAACTCTCAAAGTGTTAGCAAAATGTGTTTCTTAATCCGAAACACTTTGAGAGAGTTTTCAATAATTTGGTCAAACGGCAACATAGGATAGTCATGAAGTTATAAGGTGACTAAGGTTAGGAAAATCGTCCTATGATCCGCCAGAACCGGAGGGATCTACCCAAGGACAATACCGCAAAGATAGTATTAGAAAGTCCTTAGGTATGATTATGAAAAAAAGGAGATAAATGAGAAAGGAGAAAGAAGGGGTTGAAGAATTAAAAAGAAATGAAATGAGAAAGGGTGACGCACTGCACTAAACCTCCTAACCACTCAAGACGTCAGTATTGAAGACAAGACGTTACTAAGGTAACATCAGTATTGAAGACAAGACGTCATGGACCCAGTGACGCACTGCACTAAACCTCCTAACCACTCAAGTTCTCTCAAAAGAGCTTGTTTCATTCTCACGGGGAACCCTGCATAACCTATTGACCGCTCAATACGAGCTATGTTGATATTGAAACAGGAGACACCGCTCCAGTCTCCGACTACCAAATTATGCACTTATCGAGTCTAGAGCCACGAGATGCATCAAAAGATCTCATAGGAACATGTGCTACTTCTACCCTGGTTGGTCAACATTAAGGACACCAGTGGTAACTTTATGAGTCCTACACAGATCTTAGCAATCTGCCAAGAACATTTATGAGGGAAGTTACTAATGTGACTCCCAGTGACTGAATGGAATTCATGCCAGGGTCAACATCAAACAGCCCTGAAAGCAGGTCACTTCGGTAATCCTTTGTAGGTTACGCTTAGTGATCGTGGCGGTTTCAAAACGGTCTACAGTCGTGGGTTGATCTCCAGCGACTTACCCAATCGTTGAACTACTCAGGTAGATCTTGTAAGCCCTCTCGGGGGTATCCGGTTTGGGAACGGCCTTGGTAAGGATTAGAAGGAATCTTCACACTATGCTGTTGACGATCTCTAATTCCGAACCTGTAAGTACCGGACATTTTATTGCTAACTGTCTTTTGCAGGAACTTTTGGCGAGTGTTGCTGATTGCTGAAAAGATGCTGATCCATCATCTCATGCTCACACTTCAACATCATTTCAAAGAAATCATGATCATAGAATGGGCTTCAACTATGCTTCCACAACTCTGATGCAGAAGATCATGATCCAGAAAAGTGTGAGCATGCCAACACAAAGATAGTCACAACATCACATAGAGACATTTCTACTCAAACATGACTTGAAGATATTAATTTGGATGATGAACTCGAAGTAATGCCAAAGATCATCCTACACATCAAACAAGTCATCTAGAGTCCGCTGCTGAATGTACAAAGTTCTTAACAATGAAGAATCAACAACTGCGAGCTACAAAGATATCGACAAAGATTTATATGCTAGAACTCAATGTTTAATTTCCAGGGGGTGACCTCCCTTAGGGGGAGATTGTTAGGAATACGTTTTTCTTACAGAAGATTCGGTCACCCCAAGTATTGTTAAGCATCGTGTAGCTCGTAGCATTTATTATATTAGTAAGAACGTAGTTTAGTATTAGTTAGTATTTGTGGTGTCGAGTCGGGTCTTTTACCCACTGTCAGCTCGATCCACAGCCTAGTAGAGGCAACTAGTAAGTGTAAGTATAAATACCCCTCTCCACTTGTGGAGAGGGTTGGAACTTCTTCTCATTTTAATCATACAACTTCACTTTCTCTCTCTAAAGTTCCCAACTCTCTCTTTCTCTCTCTAAACTTTCTTCCTCTCTTCTTCTACTTTCTTTCTTTAATTCGAACCACAATCACAAGAACCATACATGCTTTGATTATGAATATCCTACAATTAAGTACATAAAAGGCAAAACCATAACCCTAGGGGCTGTATGGTCGCCCTTAAGGGTGAATTTTGACAAATTGTCAAAATTATGTACTTAGGGAATAATTTTAGTGAATACTAGTTGGTTTAGAATGTTCCGTGGTACCCTATAATACCAAGATATCCTAAGCTAATTCTCATTTTACTCCTCCTAAACCCTAACCAAGTTTACTCTCCCCATCTCTCCGATTTGGTCGACTTTAGTGTTTGGCAAACCCTATGTTGACTAGTCGACTTCTAGCCGACTTTTCCCCATTCGTACGCGCCCAGCTTGAATAGGTTCGTATCCCTAGTTCTACCTGTGCAGTATCGATGGATTCATGACACAAACCAATTGTTGATTCTCCCTAATAAACCCTTTGGTAATCGATCAAGGTTGTATACAAGAAGAAGAAGGCGATTTCATGCACGCAACTAACTGCAGTCAAGAATTTAAGCTTACATCTTGTAGGAACAAGTAAGTAAGTTTGTAAAAACCTTTTATATATCTTAGGTTTAGGTTTCATCTCTGACTAGGGAATCTTGATATTATGGTTTGGTGTGCATGGCCTTTTGTTGTGCATGTTTTATAGGTCATGTGGGTGACCACCAATACCCATCAATGGTAGTAGAGCCACCTTAATCATATATGTTGGTCCATGTAAATTGAGTAAATTTTGATAAAAGTAAATAGCAACTTCATTAATAATAATGAATAAAAGTTACAAGATTACTCAATATACACTTGACTACATGATAACATTTTCAGCTTATTTATAAATCTTTGAGATGAGTCAAAGATTTAAACAGAATAGTTGTGGAAAACTATACCGTATAGGTGACAATAAACTCTCATTGATCCAAGCTAAGCTTGAGATTCAATGAGAGGATGATCCTATCAACTAATACTACGTATTATTTTGTTTTTTAGAATTCATACCTATCTATATTACAAACATACATATATATAGCTGCAAAATACAAAGTACAACATGTAATGGGTGAGTTGTCATCTACTCTTAGTGGTCCCCCTTCATCTTTCTCTATTGGAAAAATACCAACCATCCTGTTGGGTCTATTATTGATTTGATGATACAAAACAAGAAAAATGAAACATGAAGGGCTTAAAGTGACAAGAAGGAATTCTACAAAAGATGGGAAGGACTTGCTTGCAAAAAAAGTTTTATTTATTAGTCCTTCGTAGTATTTTGTAAACCCTAATATCTCTCTATATAAAGAGATCAAGGGCGTAGGATTTTATTAATTCAAGTCTTCCATAATGTAGTCGACATAAAGGTGTGTGTGTAACCTAGACGTAGGAGAAAACGTCTAGGGTTAGTGGTTTATTAGTTTAGAGAGCATGTTCTACTTGATCAAGGTAGAACATGTTAATTGGTTTGTAATAGTTAGAGAGTATGATGATAATGAAAAACTTTGTTCATGATAACGTTAATTCATTGTTTGAATATTCCGCTTTCGTTATTATGTGTTCCTAGATATAATATTAGACCTCGTCTAAGAGCTACAACGATCTTCACAATTGGTATCAGAGCCAGGTTAGCTCGTGATATCTGGGATTATACAAGGTTTGAATGTCGAAGAATGAATCTGGTTAAAAAAAAGGTATCGACTAATTTATCTCGTACTGATCTGCTCATGGAATGATATTATTATTAGTTGATCGGTAAGTCAATTGCTTTGTATTAATTGATAATATCGTGGGTTTGTTACAAGGTTATCAAGTTGCTAGTGATTATTTTAATAAAACCATCGTACAAATTAATTAGGAGTCAGAATCTTGTTTGTCGCATGTTCTATTAATTCATTCATGATTTAATTCTTCTACTATCATGGGACGGTGCAAGTTCTTATTAATTGAGGACTGTCGCCTAGTGCTTGTTGTTTGAAGATTCAATTGTGGGACGGTTAAAAGTAGCGGAGTTAATATTGTTTGATTCAACAATCAGTGGTCGGTGTGAATTAATTTATTCACGTAGAGATGATTCAACAATTATAAACTTCGTACTTCCTATTTGTTGAATTCACAAGTTCATTGGTCAATAAATATATGTGAATTGGTGAATATGGCTGCTGTTGTGTTGTCATTGTCATTTGCTACTTTAATCATGGGATGGTAATGGATCACGTGAGGAGTATTTTATTCATGATTTGATTTGTTTTTAACGTGAGCTGTTCGTGGTTATTGGAATGTTAAGGTACTGCTCCAAATATTTTAAAGTACTGCTGTCACGTGAAAGTACCGCTCTACCCAACGTACTGCAGTGACGAAAGTACTGCTGTCCAACATACTGCTCGTAAGTACTGTTCATTGTTTTAAAGTACTGCTGCGTCTCATTGAAAGTACTGCTCGACTAAAGTACTGTTCTTGCAAAGTACTGCTTCAAAGTACTGCCATTGCAAGATAATTTATGGAGGCATGTAAGAGTTAAATGGTTCAATATATGTGCATGGTTTATGAGCAGTGAGGGGAAGTACATATGCTTAGATCGAGATGGTTTTACACACACAGAAGGTTATTTGGTACACACACACAGGAATAAGTTATGTTCTTAAAGGTTTTTAAAAGGCTAGTTCTTATGGATTAATTGATTACGAAGAAAGGTGAATATCATTTATTTGATGTTGTAGTTGAGTATCACAGGTTTGTGTTCTTATCATATCTCAAAGTGGGTGTTACACTTTGGAGATAACTTGTTTGTGCGTTAAAGATGTGACAAAGACTTGATAAATCTAGCCAAAGAGTGTGATTTTTCTTATGATGCTCTATGCACACATTGGCTATCATTTCAAGGAGTTACGTTATTGTGCTCAGTGTCTCACATAGGATGAGGATTTTGTCAAGAGGTTGCGGTCTACTTATACTATTGTTGTTCTGGTATGAGTTTGGAGTCACGTGGTTAGTACAAGACATAAGACACAAGTTTGGGTTGTTCTACTTCTTCATCAAGTTCGTTATATTTGGTTTTCTTCACATGTGATCATTACATAGAGCTTACAGATTTGAAGAATCATGAAGATGATTAACACATTGGTTTCAGGGGAAGTATCTTATGATGTGTATAATCATTTGATGTTCATGCACCACTCAAGGGGAAGTGTTTGATTTTTACTATTGTTGATCATTACTACTACTACTAGTTGGAGTTTCTATTGTTTTGGATTCATTTTTCGTAAGCATTTTGGTGTTCTTCATGGAGGGCAATTTGAAACATTGGAAGGCTTTGATTAAAAGTGTGATATTGGTTCGTGGTGGTCAAGATCATTATTTGCATATGTTCCCTATTTGTTGATAACAAAAAGGGGAAGAGATGTTGAAAAGATGTTGGAGTGGCATTGCATGAATCAAGGGGAAGACAAGATTGTTGCATTCATGGTGAGATTTAATTATCTCAACTTTTCTACTTCGTCTAGGGAAGTTCGTACAAGAAGGTGTTTGTTTTGTCATCATCAAATAGGGGAAGATTGTTGGGTCTATTATTGATTTGATGATACAAAACAAGAAAAATGAAACATGAAGGGCTTAAAGTGACAAGAAGGAATTCTACAAAAGATGGGAAAGACTTGCTTGCAAAAGAAGTTTTATTTATTAGTCCTTCGTAGTTTTTTGTAAACCCTAATATCTCTCTATATAAAGAGATCAAGGGCGTAGGATTTTATTAATTCAAGTCTTCCATAATGTAGTCGACATAAAGGTGTGTGTGTAACCTAGACGTAGGAGAAAACGTCTAGGGTTAGTGGTTTATTAGTTTAGAGAGCATGTTCTACTTGATCAAGGTAGAATATGTTAATTGGTTTGTAATAGTTAGAGAGTATGATGATAATGAAAAACTTTGTTCATGATAACGTTAATTCATTGTTTGAATATTCCGCTTTCGTTATTATGTGTTCCTAGATATAATATTAGACCTCGTCTAAGAGCTACAATGATCTTCACACATCCTTTTGGAATTGTCATAACTAATATTCCCACTTCTATGGCAATTCTTGTACTTTGCTTTGAGTCCCTTTTTGCACTTGCTGTCATAATTATGAGACAGCCTCAGGAAGCATGAGACACCCTCAGGGAGTATGAGACAGCCTCAGGAAGCATGAGACACACTTAGAGAGTATGAGTGATGACATCAAATAATCCTGATATTTAAGTGTCAATTTCCTTCTATTATACTCATTTATATTGCTTATTATGTGGATATATACTTTGATTCCTCTATATTTTGTATTCAGGTCACAAGTGAGCATAGGAGCTAAAGAGACGAGGAAAATGGAAAGAATGTGCCAAGACAAACATATCTAACTATGCTGAAGAAAGCAACGGCGTAACATCATCTCTCAACTACGCCGTAGCATGGAATTTAACTATGAAGACTAAAGTTAACGCGGACCAAGAGCTACGGCGTAACCAAATATGAGGTTTACGCCATAGACTATTTAAGACTTGAAGAATCTTCAGGAAGGAAGTCTACGCCGTAACATAACTCTGGAGTTAGGGCGTAGCAACGTGTACGAGAGTAGTCCAAGCTCATTTCTCAACTTACGGCGTAGATCCACTTTGTGACTACGGCGTAGACGTGACTACGAGAGAAATCTCAGATCCGAGAATATATCTATGGCGTAGAGCATTTGAAGACTACGGCGTAGAAGAAAATATCAAAGTTACGGCGTAGCACTTCATCAACTACGCCGTAAACACCAGATCTGGATAAGATTTCATTAGCTACGGCGTAGAGAATTTCTCAGCTACGCCGTATCTCTGATCGGCCTATAAATACAACCCTAATTTCTGCATTTTGATATACCAAGTTAGAGATCGTTGGGAGCTTTTAAGAGGCCCTTCTACAGCAGCATACGGAGGCTTTCCAAGGGAGAAATCACGCTTCATTCCATAAGTTTTAGCATTTCATATTTCATTTCACATTTCGAACTCATGTCTTGTATTAACATTATTTCGAGTGTTCAATTTAATATGATTGGCTAAGCACCTCTGGTGCTAGCCTAGTTATGATTCCTATATCGTTTTAATCATGTTTCCATACTTTTCTTTAATGCTTTTACGTGTGTGCATGCTTAGTTTATCTTGAGAACCTCTAATTCTGGTAGTTTTGAGATGCTGTTTGATCGGCTCTGAACAATCAACTAAAACTGACCAAGGATTTGGTCAACTAAAGTCAAGCAATCCAGGGCACAATGCTAACCAAGAGGAGTATAGAATATCCCCGGGTCGTTATGTCCCGACGAGGTGTGAATGGTATCCAAAACGATTCGTGATCGAGTGATTTTGAATGGGAAAGGGTAAACGGATGAGTGAACTAAGGAAATGTAAATGAAATAGCTTAAACAAGCTATAAGAACAAATACTAGAAAGCAAATTACCTAAAAACGTTTAAAATCTAAAAACGCGAAAGTTAAATTAAAATTACGTTAATGCACAAAATAAAACGCGAGTTTAAAGAAATAAAAAGCTTACGGATATGAAAATTACTTTTTTACACACCTAATGATAAAAGAAAATTATTGGAAAAAGAAAAATATTTATTAGACTATTTAAATAATTATTATTAATTAATTACTACTTATATACTAATTAAGTTATTTTAAATTATAATAAATAGTATATGAACAGTAATAAATCTAAAACTTTTTATAAAAATACTTAGTAGTATAATTAAGCTAGGAAAAATATAAAAAAGGTGAAAAGCTTATTAATAAGCTGGAAAATTAGCAGATAAGCTTAATAAGCTTAAATGAATTAGCACTACTATATAAATAAATGTGGGAACCTAAAACACTAACAAACGTAATAGCCCAGATGGTGCTTGAATGTTGGTGTTGGTTTTTGACCCACTATTGACCAAGAGGTCACAGGTTCGGAAACCTCACTCAGCGACAACAACTTTTTATTTTTTTCTTTGTGGTTTTTACTTACACAAACACTTACAACAATAAAATAAACAATTTTTATAAAAGTAAACCTTTAAAACTTGAAAAATAAAGGCTCTGTATGAGCTTATGTAGCTCAACAGTACACAAAGAAAATTAAAAATGGACTTATTGGTTGTGAACATTAAACAAGCGGGAAGTATCCAAGGCTCATTTCAAATAC
>LBNU01022704.1:42686-55200 GCA_014162995.1 Artemisia annua
CTCAACAGTACACAAAGAAAATTAAAAATGGACTTTTGGTTGTGAACAAGCTAGTTAAACAAGCTACATAGTGAACCAATAGATTAAATAAGCTAAGGACAAATTAAATAAGTGTGAAGCTAGCCAAAGAAAAGAGAAAAGCAAAGAAAATAAGCTAAAAGACTGAAATAAGCAATTCCAAATCCTATTCAGAACCAACAGGACTTTTGGCTAACTTGCAAGGCTATTTAAGCTTATCCAATAAGCTTATAAGGCCAAGGGAAGCTAGGAACTAGAAAGTTAGGTACATGAGCTTCTCAAAGAACTCAAATACACAGGACAAGCTCCATAGATAAGCTCACAAGGAGCTTATGGACATAAGCACTTTACACTGATTACTCAGTGTAAAGGGCTCATTGGTGAGAACTTGGAAGCCACAAATAAGCGTTAAAATAAGCAATAACTGACAAATAAGCACATGGGCTTGTAGCTGGCCAGAAGGGCTATCCAAAACCACAAGAATCTTAAGCTAGTTCCAACTAATGAGCAAGCTAGATGCAGTAGAAAAGAGGCTTGTGAGCCTAAGACCCTGGTGCAGGGCACAAAGTGCTCACATAGGCAACAAAAAGCAGTGATTAAGCACTAAAGAAAAATTACTAAAAATAAAATAAAAATTGTCTAGTGAACACAAGCTACCAAACATTAAAACTCCAAAACTACAAATCATAAAACCTAAATATGAACAAATGAAACATCCTCCAAGATTTGGAAAAACTGACAACTTATGCAATTTGACTTTTTTACTTTTAACTCTATTTTGACTAATATGAAACTCTACTGATCTAATCTAATCCTAGATGCAATATAATGATGTTTAAACAACAAAAACACTTAAGTAACCTCAAAATGCAACAAATGAAAGGATGGCAGGTTCAAATTCACAACAGTGAAGGCATAATTGATGAACTTAGCTAATTTTGACGTTTTGTATTGCAAGTGCAGATTTTAGGACTAATATTACTCTAATTTGATCTAAGGGAGCTACTGGTGCAAACAAAAGAGCATTTAAACAACAAGATCATGCAAAACTGAGCTAAACCAGACACTCCTTAAAATGCTAGTTTATACTAGCTTATGCAGATTTAAGCTTCAATTAACCAAGAGAGTGATCAAACTAACTAACTTAACTATTTTTAAGACTAATTAAACAAGAAAAACAAGCATCTAACAACAAGAACACCATTATGCAACATTAGTACTATGAAGGCAGTTAAAAAGGTAAATAAGAGCATCCAAGGGTTCTAGTGTCCAAGTTAGCAAACAAAGACCTCAGACCAACTCAAATACTCTATATAAACTTAAAACACCATAAAGAAACAGTAAACCAAATCTAGTACAGTAAAATTGCAAAGATGAAAAATGGTGCTTACAAAGTGATTAAGACTGAGAACCAGTAAACCATGGATCATAAACTATCCTAAGTTTCCCAAGAAGCACTACAACCACTGCCATGAACAATATACAGTGCTCCTTGCTTCATCTTCCCTAAAAACTGATTTTTTTTATTTAATTACTATTTTTAAGCTATTTTTGGTATTTTTAATATTTTTAACTAAACTAAGTTTAAACAACTTCTGAGCTTGTGAAAACCTTTAAATCACTGAAATGAACCTAATTAAGCAGTAAAACACCTCTTTAAACAATATTAAAATGAAATGAAGATTTCACCATAAAAAGCAAAATCTGAAATTTATGAAGAAGACTTGAAATTGCTATTAATTAAAGTTGAAGTTTACACTAGAAAGATGATTACAACTGTTTTAGACTAATGAGTACAATTAAAAACTAAGATTAAACTAAATTCGTCACCTAAAACTACACTACTACTACTACTAGTTTACTACTACTTCTTTCTTCATTCTCTTTGACTTATAAGGATCCCAGAAGCTTTATTTCTCTTTCCCACTTTGTTTTCCAGCCATTGGATGAGCCAATTTGATCTTGGCCATTGCTTCTTGTTTTGGCTGGAAATGAGTTTTTGGCAGGTTAGGGTGTAATAAATGAGGAGAGGGGTTGGTTGAGTTGGTGAGAAGTATTATGAGGTTTGGTGAGTGTTTGGTGGAGTTGGAGAGGAGGGGGAGACAAAGCTTCCTGGTAATTAGGGTGGTGATGGTGTTGTTAATGGGAGGGAAAAGGAGGTTAGTGGTGGTTTGACTAGGGGTGTTGACTAGAGGGAGTATATAAACGGGGGGAGGGGGGGTTAGTTTTGGGTTATGGTTGGGCCTGGTGAAAGGTTTTGGGCGAGGGGGTAAGTGGTAGCGGGTTTTGGGTTATTGTTTTTGGTTTTGGGTTATGAATACAAAAGGGTCCATTTGGTTTAAGTAGTGTAATAACCACAAGAACCAATTATGTAAACTGCTGAAACTTAAGGGGCCTGGTTTGTAATTTTTCCAAAATATTTATAAGGACCATTATTGCCACATTTGATAAACCAAGGACCATAGATGCAATATTTCCAAAATTTAAAACCCCAGGGACCATTTTTGTAATTTTTCAAACTTGAGGGACTAGAATTGCCAATTCTTAAAAGCTTTCATCCATGGACTAATTTTGACAACTTTTAAATTCCCAAGGACCTTTGTTGACTTTTCATGGAAATAATTTGACCAGGGACTAATTTTGACAAGTTTTGAAAGTTGGGGGACTGAAACTGCCAATTTTGCAAACTTTGTTCGTTTTTCATTTGTATTTACTCATTTTGCATCTAAAACATATAAAACACAATTTTGAAATATTTTTAGTATTTTGATGCATTTCTGAGTGTTTTTGTATGTTTTGCAGTTCAGATTTTACCAAAAATGATGAGTGTTTGAGCACTCATCAATCCCCCACACTAAACTATTGCTAGTTCCTAGCAATCTTTTATGAAAACTTGATGGATTTTAAGTCTCTTTACCAAAAGCCATCACTTCTGGAGTAGCCAAATGTTTCAGTTCAAGTAAGAACTATGGTACACCGATAACCATATGATTTTGAGCAAACCACCAGCTTTAAACGGATTTGATTAGTCTTTACCAGAAGCCGTTTGCTTCTGGACTAGACAACTCTTAATGGAATTCAGTCATCATCTTGGTGAGTTGATTACCAATTATGGTTTTCCACTGCCTTTACCACAAGCCATAATCTTGCGGGCTAGCCAACTCTTCACTAATTAAAGATATGGTGAGTCGAGTACCATACAATTTTTGGCAAATTGCAAGCCATAAACGGATTTGATGTATCTTTACCAAGAGCCGTTTGCTCCTGGATTAGCCAGTCCTTTTGTTGGTTAGACATGGCGGGCTGATAACCAAAAAAAAAATTTTTGGTCAAAAATGGGGGTATTAAGGCGCTGAAATGTACAAATGTGATCAAAATTCGCCAAGAATTCCCCCCCCCCCACACTAGAACTGAATATTGTCCTCAATATTCAATGTCCCGGCTATTATGCCGAATCCTTGAACGTAAAAAAGTTTGGATTGAGGCAAGTGTGGGAACATCATATTTGAAAAGTGAGTTAGATATTTAAAGCTTCTTAAATAGAAGTTATCACTTCCTTTAAAATGATTATTATTATTATTATTATTATTATTATTATTATTATTATTATTATTATTATTATTATTATTATTATTATTATTATTATTATAGATTGTATCCGTTACGCTAGCTTAAGTTGAATTAAGATCCCAACTTAGTTAGTAGGCTAGAAGAATTGACCATAGGACACTAGCGTGATGGATTGCGAGGAAATGGGAGGGATGACAACTGACCATACTGCCTTGTGTGCGAATTGACCATAGGATCACCTTCCGATGTTTGATGAACTTAAGGAGTTAGAGAAATGGCCTATGATCGTGACAACGGGCCATTAAAGATAAGTCTAGCATGTAGTGGCACTTAATGACTCAAACCCGTCTACCGTACGCCGACTTACTAGCATGGGGTAGTGCCTGTGGTTCCTGGCAGGATTCGGGGGAGATAGGCTAGGGAACTTGACCATATGCACCTAGTGATATATGTCCGCCCCACCTAAACCATAAGATTAGTTTAATAGGAACCACGACCATTGATCACAACTCTACATTTACTTGCTTTCTGTTTTTACTTTCATTTCAATCTATTAATCAATCATTTTTTTAATTTAATCAGTGACATTAGACTTAGACATAGTCCAAACCACATAGCTCTTGGGACGACCTCGGAGTTACCATTACTAGCCTACATACGACCGGATTCTCTGTCTGTTAGTGCATAAGGGTAGACGACAGGTAAAACGAGAACTATAAATAATAAAACCTGGTCAGTAAAACCTGCATTAATGAGTCAGCCTCAAGAAGCATGAGACACCCTCAGGGAGTATGAGACACCCTCAGGAAGCATGAGACATCCTCAGGGAGTATGGGATAGCCTTAGGGAGAATGTTTGTTCAAAGATAGCCTTAGAGAGTCAGTGAGTTATTGTCATCACTCACTGACTACATTACCTTCTTCTTTGGCTCAGGGATCATTCACTGAGTACCGTCTCATTGAATGACGAGTCTTTCTTATTAGACCCAGTCCGAATATCCTGAAGTAACACACTAAGTGACTGTTCACTTAGTGACTTGTTCGATTTTTAAGGTTATACGACCCTCACTAAAATTTGTTTCAGTGAGTAACTCACTATTTTATTTAGTGAGTTAGGCTATTTTATTTTCAAATCCTTCTCAGGGCAATTGGGTCAATTTTTGGACCCAACAGTCTCCCCCTATTTGAATATCAAATAGCCTAGGTGAAGTTGGTAGTAAATGATGGATTGGGGGTCAGGGGCAGGGGTTCAAGAGTAGGTTCAGTGAGTAAAGGTCGTCTGTTCAGTGACCTGAGGGCCGGATAATAACCCATCAGGTTGAAAGAGTAGGGTTAGGGGGTTCGATAAGTAAGGTTCAGTGAATATGGTTCAGGTGGTTCAATGACCGGTTCAGGGGGTTCAATGACCGGTTTAATGAGTAGAGTTCAGGGGGTTCAATGACCGGTTTAGTGAGTGAGGGTGGCTTGGCTTAGGCTGAGTTTGTTATAAAACCTGATATGTACCCATTGGTACCTGATGCCTAAAATAAAATGATGTGTGGATTTTGCAACCTTTGCACTTAGGTTTTACCTCTCAAGGGATCTTGAGAAGCTTACAACCCCCACCAGGCAGTGTACCTGACCGATGTAGTATAGTGAAGTGGCAAGTACCGGGGGATTGATCGTTCTCTCGGGGAATAGTGTCGTTAGGCTTGAAAAGCTACTCTAATTAGGTCTAAGGGTTGAGGGATGATTCTTTTTGTATTTTTATATTTTATGAAAGCAAGTAAAAATCTCGGTTTTTGGAAGAGTGGGCGGAATTAGTTGCTAGTCAACTAACCCAAATAACTACTTTTGCAAATAAAATAAAATAACAAGAAAAAGTAAATGGTTGTGAAACTTATATGAGAGAAATATGTGTTTACTTAGATTTCCTTACTCCCTAGCTATCTTTTATATGTTAATTGGTTTGTTGTAATTGTGTGGATGACGGGTTGTATTCCTTTAAACCATTCGTAGGGCCGTGTACGATCTTCCCTAACTCTATAAGCTCCTACTTCACTCCTATGTCGAGCCGACTAAAAGCTCCTAACATGGGATCATTAGAATTCGCTCATGCATTAAATACAACCAAATAATCGTAGTACACATCCGATTCATGTTTCTTAAGACGTTCAAGCAAGTTACCGTATAGGAGGTTAGCCAGTTTTCTTAAGCCTAACATCGACTTCATCCACCCACAATAATCACAAGCAAACCAACAACATATAATCAATAGCTAGGTTTCATTAGATCTAAGAAAACACAATAAAGACCTAGCCTAGCATGTTAATTGAAAGACAAGCATAAGATATAATCACACAATACATAGACATATTGAATGATTTGGAAGAGACTTATCTTCAATTAAGCATCCAAGTTTCAAGGGTGGAAAACCCTCAAAATTACAGTAGAAAAACGAGCTAGGGTTTTGTTCCCAAAGTTGCACACTAATGAATGAAAATTAGAAAACTATATATAGATTTTACATTGTTACGGCGTCAGCTTATAGGGTCTGACGCCGTCACCTCGCCGCCAAAATAAAATTTTGGATTGCTCAGATCCACTCTTGACGCTGTCCCCTTGTAATTCTTTCTGGGCCGTCTCCCTTTACCGCATAACGTGACGGCCTAGGCGTCACAAAGCGTGACGCCGTCACCTTTTAATTCTTGAAAACTTTCTGGGCGTCTGGTGTAAAAATCATCCTTTGTCTTGTCAAAGCGTGACGCCGTCACCTCGTAAAGAGTGACGCCGCCAGGTACTGTTTCCTGCATATTTTGAGACTTTGTCGTTTTCTTCACTTTTATGCTCCAAAAAGGTCCAAAATGCTTCATTTTACATATTTCTTCTCCAAAATACCTAAAATGACAAAAGGAACAATTTAAGGCAATATTTGATCAAATAATTAAGGATTAGGGCTTAAATGACCCCCTAAAAGCGTAACACTTTTCGCCTCATCATAAAACCACCAACCTTTTCCTGACAAAACCTTCAGTCAGACCCATTTTTAATCTCCACCCACTGAATAACAAATCCACTCCCTGATGAGAACTTCTTCCCCGATTTTTGGTAGGAGTAGTTGGGATCACATTTGTTTTGGTACAAATATCCAAAATATTCCTTGTAGAAATCCACCTAAGACCAATTATTTGAAAAACATTTCCCGTGGGCACCAACCTAAGGTTATGTCTAAGAGATGTTTTCGTTGTAGGTGCATTGGAATGAGTTGTGGGTGCATCACGTGGTGGAGAAAACTTACGTCCTATATTGATCCAACCTTTAGGTTTCTTGATCTTGTCTTGTATTTCAACGGGTTTTTATTTTTGTTTCTTAGTGGGTTTTAACTTAGCACATGAATGTACCTCTTGAAGATATTTAGAAATGCAAACATCATGATTAGCTTGAAAGACACATTTCTAACACGTAGGTCAGACAAATTCAACATTTTTGTTTAAAATAGTAAGTTTAGCTTTGTCCTTATATGCGACGGAAAAGTGTTTCATTTCAAAAAAAGACTTTGAATTCCTAGAGTGGGTTTCTATGTGCACATCATGTCTGTTTACATGAGTACTCTTAGATTCTAGCCAATTCCTATTTGTTTGTTAAGTACTCTTAGGTTTCGGTTTGCTACTACCAGCAGTGTTTTGTAATACACTAGAAGGCATCACAATAGGTTTTGAACTTAGAATTCCGTCTTTTTGAAGTTGTGGAGCCTTTTTCCAAGCTTTTTCTTGAAAGTGATTGTGGGCCATGTCATTCGAACCATAAGGCTCTTTTGTGCTTGGTTTAGACATATGTTTCAAACTAATCCTAGATGAGCCAGGTGCAATCACATTTCGAGGTTTAGCAAAAGAAAATTCTTTTTCTTTAGGCCAAGAATATGGAGTGACTTGCTTTGTCAAATCATTTTTCACAAAAACTAGGGAGGCAAACCGTGGTTTTGAAAATTAAGGCCGTTTAGATTTAAATGTGTTAGGAATATGAAAATTCATGTGAAAGGTTCGGTCACCCCAAGCAACATCTAGCAGAGGATAGCTCATAGCCTTATTAGTATACGTTTAGTTATAATAGTAATAATTTAGATTTAGTCTCATCGTGGAGTTAGGTCGGGTCTTTATCCACTGTCAGCTCACTCCACAGCCCATGTGGGGCGTATATTGTAATTGTATATGCACCCTTTCCATCTCATTGGAAGGGTTGGTTGTTTCATTTAATACACACACCACAAGGTGTTTTCTCTCACTAGAAACTTCCCACTCTCTCTACTCTCTCTCTCTCTCTAACTAAACAATGGTTTAAAGGTGAGCAAACGACCCGAAAGGACCGGAGCGACAGACCGACCGACCGAGACCGGACCGGACCGACCATATTTGATGCGGTCCTCGGTCTAGGCTTTTTGGCTAATTTGATCGTCGGTCCGGTCCGGTCGGTCCGACCAAAAAACCAAAAATCTTGCCAAAATCTTGCCTTTTTGGACCGGACCGACCGAAGACCGGACTAGACCAGACTGAACCGGATTGACTATATTCGGTCTCGGTCTTGGTCCCGGTCTTTACCTTGATTCGGTCTCAGTTTTTGATGGTCCGGTCCGGTCCCGGACCGATGCTCACCCTTACAATGGTTACCATGTTCTTCCACCATACTAGACCTCTCGGATCCCACATAATCAACATATAAACATGATTATACAATTGGTACTAGAGCCAAGGTTGTCATTCATGTTGGTTTGTGTGGAGTTGTATCATTCTTTTTAAACTGTTTTACATAAATCTTTTGCATACGGAAATATTTTTTCTTACTTTATTGTGTAATAGTTTCTTTTAATACTTTTGTATCCTCTTTTTCAAAATAGTCACAAGCCTTTTATCTATTCTTTCTTTAACTGTTATGTGTGGTTTTACTTGTTAAATGTTATGGCATACATTTTTCTTTGGCTATTTTGTTCCATACCGTGATATGCGTGGTCAAATAGTAGTCTATCATATGGTCTGAAAAAGTCACAGGAAAAGCATGTTGAAATCTGTTTGTTTTGGTACTTGTGTTCTTGGTTGAGGTTTGGCAACCTTCTTGGTGGCGATTTGGTACTTATTTGCTGCGTTTTGTGTGTAGAAAGGGTAAAGAAAAGTTGTGGTTTGCCTGTTCCTGGTATGCGATTTGGTAGATTACTTAAAAAAGGGAAAAGGACAAATCTGGGTGAACGTGACCTTGAAAGTGTCCTGTGATTTGGTGTATGCAGTTTGGGGTGTTGCGGGTTGGGGTACTGTGATTTGCCTCCTGCGATTTGGCAGTTGCGTTTTGGTGTTGCGGTTTGGGATATTGCTAGTTGCCTTTGCGTTTTGCTATACAACTGCAATTTGACAACATGTCCAAGAAGAAAGAAGATGAACAGAGACCTTTGAACACAACCTTAATACCAACTTATTCGACTTCAGTTTAAACATCATTAGTCACAAAACCAAATTGAAAGATAATACGTGATTGGTGTATATCGAAGTTCATAACTTCCTAAACCAAATCAAAAACACAACCAACAACACATATCCAACAAATCCAAACCACAACAAATCCACTATCCTATAATCCAAATCACATCGTCACATGTGTAACAACAACAACCGCACCTAATCTATTTCCATCTCCACGAAAGAACAAGTAAAAAGATCTCAGATTTTTTTTTTCGTGTTTGATTATGCTACATCAAGACCAATGAAGGTCTAACACATGAAATACATCCATCACAGATCTTGATAATGAAACAAAAATGAAAAATTTATAGATCTCAGGTTATCTTTATCATGTGGTTTAAACAAACGTCTAGACCTTTAAAAGATCTATAGCACGAAACATTACTCATCATAGATCTATACTTTTGAGTATATTCAAACCAGTTTCAAAGAGAAGAACAAAACTAATCCGTTTCATCCTTCTTTAATATTCGGATCCCACAAAGAAATAACAAAGGTTAAAGAGACATCATCATAGATCGATTTCAAAGCGTAACTTCTCTTTAATATTCGGATCCCACAAAGAAATAACAAAAACCATTCAGTTTAAAACATTTCTTACATCCGGTATAAAAGAAAAACGAAACAAATAAACAAACCTACCCGTCACATATGTTATCATGACCTTGAAGACTTTATCATTTGTGATCTTCGTATAACAAGATGAAGAAGTGTATTTGGTAGTATCAAGAAACCAAGGGACGATTTTTTTTCTATGATTGGGATATGCTTCGTTTGAGGAGAAATGGGGGCGCATGTTTGTGTATGAATAATGAAGATTAGGGTTGTAAAAAATGAGGGATTAGGGTTGAGACTTGTTATATATCCCAAATTATTAGGGTTGTTATGTTTGGATTCGGTAGATTGTACACGTGCCTAATTCAATTTTGGATTAAATTGGGCCGAAAAAAACTGCTTTCAAATGTTTAAGGTTGCGTTTTGGGATTAGATCCAAACTATTAGTGGGCTTATGGTGCTTGTGTTGTGTTGGATTGTTGGGACATTATAACACACATAATTGTTATCCGGATTTGTTGTTTGATACGCAAATATTTGTTTGTCTTTAACAATTTTGGTATAAGAGTAATATTTTGGTTGTGCAAATTTTCATGGAGTTATGCATTCTTGACAAGAACGGAAAACTCAACATACAAAACCCTAGTTCGATCCGCAGAACAGGGGGTATCTAAAGAATTAGGGCGTATTGTCTAAAAGAACTTAAACAAGATTCACTAAAACGTAAAGATGGCTGAGAATTTGGACTTGGAATGTCAAAGTGATTACGGAGTTGATCGGGTATCATTTTGAGATTGAAGTTGACTTTCACAAAGGCGTGATCTGATTTTATCTTGAAGTCGGGGTTGGTTGGATGCATGAATCTCAATGATAACTTGCTCGTGCTTAAGATTTGAGTTGAAGACTTAGTTTATCTAGTTACTAGCAGTCGGGGTGGATGGTTGAAGACCTGGTGAACTATCACTTAAGATGTTACATTATAGTACTCAGTGTTACACGCTGATTACGTTATGGATAATCGTAAGAGGTGATGATAGTCTCATACTTTGTTGGGGTAGTATTGAGTACTTAGAGATCTGCATGGTGCACAGATTCTCTACACCATTCTTCCAACAACAGTGCAAGCTTAAGTAACAAATTTGGGGAATTCTACTTCATTTTCAAGTCTGGTACATCGGGTTTACTTCACCAATTTTTCACAACAATAGCTGACAGAATACGAGGTTGGTTTGTTAGCTAATGGGTTTAAATGTTGAGATGTGATCAGCAATTCTCATGGAATATTCGACGCTACTGCACGTCAAAGATACTTCACAGTCTAAGTAAAATCTTTCAAGATCCTTCAATGCCATTCATGATTTTTCAAGATGTTTGCTTTAGACAAGATCTTCAAACTATGTGATCGATATATAGCACCTCATGTCCCTTCCGCTGCAAACCTGAAAATGAGGGTGTTATAGTATAAGAGACGCTTAATCAAAGCTCTAAGATGATTATGAAGTTAAACTTTCTAAATCCGAGCTAGTGATCACTTTTATGCTTTTGAAGATCTTTGGAAAGCTCGTCTACACATTACCTCAAAGTTACAAGGACTTAAGTTGCTGTTTTAGATAGTTTAAAAGCGTTGTATCTCTAGTTTATGCTTAGTATTCACATAATTTAGAAGATCAAGGGGCTAAGTGTACAAGATGTAAAAGGTTATGCCACCATGGCTCCCTTAAATACCCTCCCCTAGCTTCATTTTAAGGGGGTTAGATTTTAGTTTATTTCAAGTAGTAGTGTAAGATTTTTATTAATGCAAGTTTTCATTTCATGTCTTAATCATTTTTCTTTGCTTATTTCCTAGCTTATTTCAATCTTTCTTTTACATCTCTACATCTTATTCAAGCTTCTTTACTTCTATCTTGATCCAATATAAGCTTACATAAGTCTTGCACCACCTTTGCATGAAAAGAAATTTTCGTGCCTCTTTATGATGACTTGAGCTTATTTGGATTTTGTTAGCTTGTAAAAGCTTATTTAAAAGTTTTTATCTAGCTTAATAATTAGTTTTCCATGAGACTTCTTTGCTTTTTAATCTTTCTTACACGTTAAAAATAAAGGTTTTGAGTTACAAGCCCTAGAAATCATTATGGGCTTATATTTGAGTCGTTAGCTTTTTATAGCTTATTTGGGATTTTTAGTTTGCTTATTAATTAGTTTTCACAAGTTTCTTTTGAGTTTTAATCTTTACTTTACGTTAAATATAAGTTCTACATGTTCCAAGGTTTTATTGCGAGTTTGGTTCAATAAAGTTTAGGGTTTAGCGAGTTTGACACCAAGTCCTAGCGAGTATCACTGAATTCCAGCGAGTATGCTGTTTACTCTAGCGAGTTTCATTCTTGGCTAGATTTCTTAGCGAGTATCAAAGGTCCTCAGCGAGTATCATTTCCTAGTTTTAGCGAGTATTGATTAATTTCAGCGAGTTTGGTGTCTCTCTTTCTAGCGAGTTTGGTTTTCGAATAATAGCGAGTATCAAGATAATATAGCGAGTATGAGTTCTGAAATCTAGCGAGTATTGCTTTCCAATCTTAGCGAGTTTCATTTAAGTTAGCGAGTATCATTTTAATAACCTAGCGAGTATGACTTGCAAGTGTTAGCGAGTTTGTTCTTTTATATTTAGTTAGCGAGTTTCATTTTTATGTAGCGAGTGTCATTTCAAGGTTACTTTTGAGTCTAATCTCGTTTACCAATCTTTCATTTCTAATTTCAAGTTTTCAAGCCGAGCTAGGCTTTTCTTACTTCATCGTTATTCGAGTGAAGTTTTGTTTAGATTATTTCTAAGCGAAACTCTGCCGAAATTTCTTTAAACCTTTTAGTTTCATTTAAACTTAGTTTACTTTATTTTCT
>LBNU01022704.1:60117-80932 GCA_014162995.1 Artemisia annua
AGAGAGAGGGTTTGTTTCAAATAGGGGGATGCTGTTTGGCGAATACCACAAGATATTGACAATTGCTGAGACTTGAGTTCTTGACAACTAATAAATGTACGAATCATTAGCAGCAGAGATGAAGTAGAAAGTGAGAGAGTGCTGTGAGACTAAGACTGAAAACATTTTAGGTGAGTGGTATACCATTTTATAGCAGTGGACAAGAGCGTTCACCTAATAGGATACAAAAAAGGTCCAGTATGTAGTGTTTATGCACTAAACGAATAAGAATTTACTATTAAGGACAAGTGTAAAATTGTTCATAAGATGATAACACGCAAGCTATCCGATACATTAAAACATGTCCAGAAATCTAACAAATCATACAGTTAATTCCGAAGGGTAAATGTAAGTGGAGTGATAGGAACACTAAATATCACATGTTGTCTAACAGAGTGTAAATCTAATCCTCATACAAGTATTTGGAAACACACTGATCAAACAGGCTCTATTAATGCAATATTTGATTGTTGTATGTTTACTGATTCTATTGTAGGGAGCTTGATATATCTAATACTTACCCTAGCTGAGGTAATCTTCTAGCATCCTATATTCCATACGGAGCTGCATTATATATGCAAGTTTTGATACTGACTAAGTTAACACAAGAATTAATACTTATATTGTTTAAGATCCTCAAAATCCACGTTTATATGATACAATGCGCGCAGCTAAGAATTCAATTAATTGTGCCCTAAACCACGTGGAAGGCATAATTGATGAATTAGTGCTAATTAAATGGACGTTTTGTTATTAGGCAGCTGCATGATTATGGTAGGACTATATGAGGTTACTCCACTAGAGTTTTAGAACCTTAGTGGAGGTGATACTACTGGTTGCAAAACAATAAGAGTACCATTAATTACAACAACGGTCATGATCGTCACTGATTTTATGATTGATTATAGTTGAATGAAGTATACGGCGACATGTAAAATTGGAGCTAAAGCAAACACGTTTGCTCGTTTACAAATGCGTGATGGTTGGTATAATTCTGACATCTTAATGCAGGATTTTTATAGCGTCGTGGGCAGAACGAGAATATCTAGCTCATATGGTAGTGAATCATTACCATAATAGAATCTTCCCTTTTTCAGAACTCAGCAGTCAGACAGGACTACCACAATGGATAGTCAACACAACGAGATCCGCGTACCGGACCATATTATGGTTGGTATTGCAGACATTAAGGAGCTTGATATGAAGAATGCCAGTTTCATAATTGTAAATGAGCCGATAGTCAGTCCAAAGGGTATTCTATGTCAGGCCAAGGTTATTCTGAACATTAAGTTAAAGACCTCAAATCGGATCAGGCTGATTCCTTGTGTTTCGCACAAGGCAGTATCGGTAAATCAATGGACTACTCTTATATAAACTTAAAACCATAAAGAAAAGTAACCAAAATCTAGTACAGGTAAAATTGCAAGATGATAAAATAGGTGCTTACAAAGCTGAGTTGAGCTGAGAACCAGTAAACCATGGATCATAAACTATGCCTGACAGCTCCCAAAAGCACTACTAACACCTGCATCCTAACAATATACACGTGCTCCTTGCTTCATCTTCCTAAAAGCTGAATGTGTTTTTATTTAATTACTGATTTTTAAGCTTATTTTTTGGTTATTTTTAATATTTTTAACTAAACTAAGTCTTAAACATGCTTCTGAGCCTTGTTGAATACACCTTTAAATCACTAAATTGAGCACATATAATATTAGAGCAGTAAAACACCCTTCTGGAGACATAGTTATTCTAATTGAATACTGAAGATTATCATCCATATTCTAGCTAAAGCTACAAAATCTGATATATTGAAGATTGAGAAGACTATGAATTATATTGCAATTAATGAAGCTTAAGACGTGTATGAGTGTTTAATCAGAAATGATGATTATCGAAACTGGTAGTTCAATATATGACTTCGTGTACATAATTGTTAAAACATAGATTCTATGAACATGACTATAATAACACGCTCTACCCATATAAAATCTATGAACACTACTTAAACTTACTGAGAACATATATTTTATCTACTACTTCTTGTCGTTTCTTATTATCTTTTACTTTAGATACAGAGATACATCCAGGAGTAAATATTCTAAATGACATTCAATCTTTCTCACTTTGTATAGTATTTCGGCAGCATGCTATTCCAGATGGGATGAAGCCATTCTTGATTCTTAGGCAGTACCCTGATAAAATTGTCCTTGTTGGTCGGTAGGATTATGAGTATTTGTATGGGTCTAGGTTCATCGGAGTGAATTTTAGATGTATTGGTGAGATGTTTTTATAAGGAATAGATGTTAGGTTTGGACCGTGGGAGGTGGGACGAAAAATTTTACATAGGGGGAATTAGTTAGTGGTGGCCTCTGGAGGGTTTGTTTGATATAAAATTAGGGAGAGATGGAACATGGAAGGGTTTTATGTTAGATTTGGGTTGGGATATATGATCTTTGGCATCGCGTTAGTTGTCCAGAAGGGATTATAACGGGGGGGGGGGGGGGGGTTAGTTTTGGTTATGGTTGGGCTGGTGAAATGGTTTTGGGCCAGGGGGTAAGTGGTAGTGGGTTTTGGGTTATTGTTTTTGGTTTTGGGTTATGAATACAAAGGGTCCATTTGGTTTAAGTAGTGTAATAACCATAAGGACCAATTATGTAAACTGCTGAAACTTAAGGGGCCGGGTTTGTAATTTTTCCAAAATATTTATAAGGACCATTATTGCCACATTTGATAAACCAAGGACCATAGATGCAATATTTCCAAAATCTAAAACCCCAGGGACCATTTTTGTAATTTTTCAAACTCGAGGGACTAGAATTGCCAATTCTTAAAAGCTTTCATCCAGGGACTAATTTGGACAACTTTTAAATTCCCAAGGACCTTTGTTGACTTTTCATGGAAATAATTTGACCAGGGACTAATTTTGACAAGTTTTGAAAGTTGGGGGACTGAAACTGCCAATTTTGCAAACTTTGTTCGTTTTTCATTTGTTTTTACTCATTTTGCATCTAAAACATATAAAACACAATTTTGAAATATTTTCAGTATTTTGATGCATTTCTGAGTGTTTTTGTATGTTTTGCAGTTCAGATTTTACCAAAAATGATGAGTGTTTGAGCACTCATCACGGTTGTATCCGTTACGCTAGCTTAAGTTGAATTAAGATCCCAACTTAGTTAGTAGGCTAGAAGAATTGACCATAGGACACTAGCGTGATGGATTGCGAGGAAATGGGAGGGATGACAACTGACCATACTGCCTTGTGTGCGAATTGACCATAGGATCACCTTTCGATGTTTGATGAACTTAAGGAGTTAGAGAAATGGCCTATGATCGTGACAACGGGCCATTAAAGATAAGTCTAGCATGTAGTGGCACTTAATGACTCAAACCCGTCTACCGTACGCCGACTTACTAGCATGGGGTAGTGCCTGTGGTTCCTGGCAGGATTCGGGGGAGATAGGCTAGGGAACTTGACCATATGCACCTAGTGATATATGTCCGCCCCACCTAAACCATAAGATTAGTTTAATAGGCACCACGACCATAAGCGATATAGGATGAGTAATTAGGTTAGCACACTTCTCTCTTATTGATCACAACTCTACATTTACTTGCTTTCTGTTTTTACTTTCATTTCAATCTATTAATCAATCATTTTTTTAATTTAATCAGTGACATTAGACTTAGACATAGTCCAAACCACATAGCTCTTGGGACGACCTCGGAGTTACCATTACTAGCCTACACACGACCGGATTCTCTGTCTGTTAGTGCATAAGGGCAGACGATAGGTAAAACGAGAACTATAAATAATAAAACCTGGTCAGTAAAACCTGCATTAATGTGTCAGCCTCAAGAAGCATGAGACACCCTCAGGGAGTATGAGACACCCTCAGGAAGCATGAGACATCCTCAGGAAGTATGGGATAGCCTTAGGGAGTATGTTTGTTCAAAGATAGCCTTAGGGAGTCAGTGAGTTATTGTCATCACTCACTGACTACATTACCTTCTTCTTTGGCTCAGGGATCATTCACTGAGTACCGTCTCATTGAATGACGAGTCTTTCTTATTAGACCCAGTCCGAATATCCTGAAGGTAACTCACTAAGTGACTGTTCACTTAGTGACTTGTTCGATTTTTAAGGTTATACGACCCTCACTAAAATTTGTTTCAGTGAGTAACTCACTATTTTATTTAGTGAGTTAGGCTATTTTATTTTCAAATCCTTCTCAGGGCAATTGGGTCAATTTTTGGACCCAACAGTCTCCCCCTATTTGAATATCAAATAGCCTAGGTGAAGTTGGTAGTAAATGATGGATTGGGGGTCAGGGGCAGGGGTTCAAGAGTAGGTTCAGTGAGTAAGGGTCGTCTGTTCAGTGACCTGAGGGCCGGATAATAACCCATCAGATTCAAAGAGTAGGGTTAGGGGGTTCGATAAGTAAGGTTCAGTGAATATGGTTCAGGGGGTTCAATGACCGGTTCAGGGGGTTCAATGACCGGTTTAATGAGTAGAGTTCAGGGGGTTCAATGACCGGTTTAGTGAGTGAGGGTGGCTTGGCTTAGGCTGAGTTTGTTATAAAACCTGATATGTACCCATTGGTACCTGATGCCTAAAATAAAATGATGTGTGGATTTTGCAACCTTTGCACTTAGGTTTTACCTCTCAAGGGATCTTGAGAAGCTTACAACCCCCACCAGGCAGTGTACCTGACCGATGTAGTATAGTGAAGTGGCAAGTACCGAGGGATTGATCGTTCTCTCGGGGAATAGTGTCGTTAGGCTTGAAAAGCTACTCTAATTAGGTCTAAGGGTTGAGGGATGATTCTTTTTGTATTTTTATATTTTATGAAAGCAAGTAAAAATCTCGGGTTATAGAGGAGGGGCGGAATTAGTTGCTAATCAACTAACCCAAATAACTACTTTTGCAAATAAAATAAAATAACTAGAAAATTAAAATGGGTGTGAAACTTATATGAGAGAAATATGTGTCTACTTAGATTTCCTTACTCCCTAGCTATCTTTTATATGTTAATTGGTTTGTTGTAATTATGTGGATGATGGGTTGTATTCCTTTAAACCATTCGTAGGGCCGTGTATAATCTTCCCTAATTCTATAAGCTCCTACTTCACTCCTATGTCGAGCCGACTAAAAGCTCCTAACATGGGATCATTAGAATTCGCTCATGCATTAAATACAACCAAATAATCGTAGTACACATCCGATTCATGTTTCTTAAGACGTTCAAGCAAGTTACCGTATAGGAGGTTAGCCAGTTTTCTTAAGCCTAACATCGACTTCATCCACCCACAATAATCACAAGCAAACCAACAACATATAATCAATAGCTAGGTTTCATTAGATCTATGCAAACACAATAAAGACCTAGCCTAGCATGTTAATTGAAAGACAAGCATAAGATATAATCACACAATACATAGACATATTGAATGATTTGGAAGAGACTTATCTTCAATTAAGCATCCAAGTTTCAAGGGTGGAAAACCCTCAAAATTACAGTAGAAAAACGAGCTAGGGTTTTGTTCCCAAAGTTGCACACTAATGAATGAAAATTAGAAAACTATATATAGATTTTACATTGTGACGGCGTCAGCTTATAGGGTCTGACGCCGTCACCTCGCCGCCAAAATAAAATTTTGGATTGCTCAGATCCACTCTTGACGCCGTCCCATTGTAATTCTTTCTGGGTCGTGTCCCTTTACCGCATAACGTGACGGCCTAGGCGTCACAAAGCGTGACGCCGTCACCTTTTAATTCTTAAAAACTTTCTGGGGCGTCTGGTGTAAAAAGCATCCTTTGTCTTGTCAAAGCGTGACGCCATCACCTCGTAAAGAGTGACGCCGTCAGGTACTGTTTCCTGCATATTTTGAGACATTGTCGTTTTCTTCACTTTTATGCTCCAAAAACGTCTAAAATGCTTCATTTTCTAGATTTCTTCTCCAAAGTACCTAAAATGACAAAAGGAACAATTTAAGGCAATATTTGATCAAATAATTATGGATTAGGGCTTAAATGACCCCCTAAAAGCGTAACACTTTTCGCCTCATCATAAAACCACCAACCTTTTCCTGACAAAACCTTCAGTCAGACCCATTTTTAATCTCCACCCACTGAATAACAAATCCACTCCCTGATGAGAACTTCTTCCCCGATTTTTGGTAGGAGTAGTTGGGATCACATTTGTTTTGGTACAAATATCCAAAATATTCCTTGTAGAAATCCACCTAAGACCAATTATTTGAAAAACATTTCCCGTGGGGACCAACCTAAAGTTATGTCTAAGAGATGTTTTCGTTGTAGGTGCATTGGAATGAGTTGTGGGTGCATCACGTGGTGGAGAAAACTTACGTCCTATATTGATCCAACCTTTAGGTTTCTTGATCTTGTCTTGTATTTCAACGGGTTTTTATTTTTGTTTCTTAGTGGGTTTTAACTTAGCACATGAATGTACCTCTTGAAGATATTTAGAAATGCAAACATCATGATTAGCTTGAAAGACACATTTCTAACACGTAGGTCAGACAAATTCAACATTTTTGTTTAAAATAGTAAGTTTAGCTTTGTCCTTATATGCAACGGAAAAGTGTTTCATTTCAAAAAAGACTTTGAATTCCTAGAGTGGGCTTCTATGTGCACATCATGTCTGTTTACAAGAGTACTCTTAGATTCTAGCCAATTCCTATTTGTTTGTTAAGTACTCTTAGGTTCGGTTTGCTACTACCAGCAGTGTTTTGTAATACACTAGAAGGCATCACAATAGGTTTTGAACTTAGAATTCCGTCTTTTTGAAGTTGTGGAGCCTTTTTCCAAGCTTTTTCTTGATAGTGATTGTGGGCCATGTCATTCGAACCATAAGGCTCTTTTGTGCTTGGTTTAGACATATGTTTCAAACTAATCCTAGATGAGCCAGGTGCAATCACATTTCGAGGTTTAGCAAAAGAAAATTCTTTTTATNTTTGAAAAACATTTCCCGTGGGGACCAACCTAAAGTTATGTCTAAGAGATGTTTTCGTTGTAGGTGCATTGGAATGAGTTGTGGGTGCATCACGTGGTGGAGAAAACTTACGTCCTATATTGATCCAACCTTTAGGTTTCTTGATCTTGTCTTGTATTTCAACGGGTTTTTATTTTTGTTTCTTAGTGGGTTTTAACTTAGCACATGAATGTACCTCTTGAAGATATTTAGAAATGCAAACATCATGATTAGCTTGAAAGACACATTTCTAACACGTAGGTCAGACAAATTCAACATTTTTGTTTAAAATAGTAAGTTTAGCTTTGTCCTTATATGCGACGGAAAAGTGTTTCATTTCAAAAAAAGACTTTGAATTCCTAGAGTGGGTTTCTATGTGCACATCATGTCTGTTTACATGAGTACTCTTAGATTCTAGCCAATTCCTATTTGTTTGTTAAGTACTCTTAGGTTTCGGTTTGCTACTACCAGCAGTGTTTTGTAATACACTAGAAGGCATCACAATAGGTTTTGAACTTAGAATTCCGTCTTTTTGAAGTTGTGGAGCCTTTTTCCAAGCTTTTTCTTGAAAGTGATTGTGGGCCATGTCATTCGAACCATAAGGCTCTTTTGTGCTTGGTTTAGACATATGTTTCAAACTAATCCTAGATGAGCCAGGTGCAATCACATTTCGAGGTTTAGCAAAAGAAAATTCTTTTTCTTTAGGCCAAGAATATGGAGTGACTTGCTTTGTCAAATCATTTTTCACAAAAACTAGGGAGGCAAACCGTGGTTTTGAAAATTAAGGCCGTTTAGATTTAAATGTGTTAGGAATATGAAAATTCATGTGAAAGGTTCGGTCACCCCAAGCAACATCTAGCAGAGGATAGCTCATAGCCTTATTAGTATACGTTTAGTTATAATAGTAATAATTTAGATTTAGTCTCATCGTGGAGTTAGGTCGGGTCTTTATCCACTGTCAGCTCACTCCACAGCCCATGTGGGGCGTATATTGTAATTGTATATGCACCCTTTCCATCTCATTGGAAGGGTTGGTTGTTTCATTTAATACACACACCACAAGGTGTTTTCTCTCACTAGAAACTTCCCACTCTCTCTACTCTCTCTCTCTCTCTAACTAAACAATGGTTTAAAGGTGAGCAAACGACCCGAAAGGACCGGAGCGACAGACCGACCGATCGAGACCGGACCACTGGACCGACCATATTCGATGCGGTCCTCGGTCTAGGCTTTTTGGCTAATTTGATCGTCGGTCCGGTCCGGTTCGGTCCGACCAAAAAACCAAAAATCTTGCCAAAATCTTTCCTTTTTGGACCGGACCGACCGAAGACCGGACTAGACCGGACTGAACCGGACTGACTATATTCGGTCTCGGTCTCGGTCTTGGTCCCGGTCTTTACCTTGATTCGGTCTCAGTTTTTGATGGTCCGGTCCGGTCCCGGACCGATGCTCACCCTTACAATGGTTACCATGTTCTTCCACCATACTAGACCTCTCGAATCCCACATAATCAACATATAAACATGATTATACAATTGGTACTAGAGCCAAGGTTGTCATTCATGTTGGTTTGTGTGGAGTTGTATCATTCTTTTTAAACTGTTTTGCATAAATCTTTTGCATACGGAAATATTTTTTCTTACTTTAGTGTGTAATAGTTTCTTTTAATACTTTTGTATCCTCTTTGTCAAAATAGTCACAAGCCTTTTATCTATTCTTTCATTAACTGTTATGTGTGGTTTTACTTGTTAAATGTTATGGCATACATTTTTCTTTGGCTATTTTGTTCCATACCGTGATATGCGTGGTCAAATAGTAGTCTATCATATGGTCTGAAAAAGTCACAGGAAAAGCATGTTGAAATCTGTTTGTTTTGGTACTTGTGTTCTTGGTTGAGGTTTGGCAACCTTCTTGGTTGCGATTTGGTACTTATTTGCTGCGTTTTTTGTGTAGAAAGGGTAAAGAAAAGTTGTGGTTTGCCTGTTCCTGGTATGCGATTTGGGATTACTTAAAAAAGGGAAAAGGACAAATCTGGGTGAACGTGACCTTGAAAGTGTCCTGCGATTTGGTATATGCAGTTTGGGGTGTTGCGGGTTGGGGTACTGTGATTTGCCTCCTGCGATTTGGCAGTTGCGTTTTGGTGTTGCGGTTTGGGATATTGCTAGTTGCCTTTGCGTTTTGCTATACAACTGCAATTTGACAACATGTCCAAGAAGAAAGAAGATGAACAGAGACCTTTGAACACAACCTTAATACCAACTTATTCGACTTCAGTTTAAACATCATTAGTCACAAAACCAAATTGAAAGATAATACGTGATTGGTGTATATCGAAGTTCATAACTTCCTAAACCAAATCAAAAACACAACCAACAACACATATCCAACAAATCCAAACCACAACAAATCCACTATCCTATAATCCAAATCACATCGTCACATGTGTAACAACAACAACCGCACCTAATCTATTTCCATCTCCACGAAAGAACAAGTAAAAAGATCTCAGATTTTTTTTTCGTGTTTGATTATGCTACATCAAGACCAATGAAGGTCTAACACATGAAATACATCCATCACAGATCTTGATAATGAAACATAAATGAAAAATTTATAGATCTCAGGTTATCTTTATCATGTGGTTTAAACAAACGTCTAGACCTTTAAAAGATCTATAGCACGAAACATTACTCATCATAGATCTATACTTTTGAGTATATTCGAACCAGTTTCAAAGAGAAGAACAAAACTAATCCGTTTCATCCTTCTTTAATATTCGGATCCCACAAAGAAATAACAAAGGTTAAAGAGACATCATCATAGATCGATTTCAAAGCGTAACTTCTCTTTAATATTCGGATCCCACAAAGAAATAACAAAAACCATTTAGTTTAAAACATTTCTTACATCCGGTATAAAAGAAAAACGAAACAAATAAACAAACCTACCCGTCACATATGTTATCATGACCTTGAAGACTTTATCATTTGTGATCTTCGTATAAAAAGATGAAGAAGTGTATTTGGTAGTATCAAGAAACCAAGGGACGATTTTTTTTCTATGATTGGGATATGCTTCGTTTGAGGAGAAATGGGGGCGCATGTTTGTGTGTGAATAATGAAGATTAGGGTTGTAGAAAATGAGGGATTAGGGTTGAGACTTGTTATATATCCCAAATTATTAGGGTTGTTATGTTTGGATTCGGTAGATTGTACACATGCCTAATTCAATTTTGGACTAAATTGGGCCGAAAAAAACTGCTTTCAAGTGTTTAAGGTTGCGTTTTGGGATTAGATCCAAACTATTAGTGGGCTTATGGTGCTTGTGTTGTGTTGGATTGTTGGGACATTATAACACACATAATTGTTATCCGGATTTGTTGTTTGATACGCAAATATTTGTTTGTCTTTAACAATTTTGGTATAAGAGTAATATTTTGGTTGTGCAAATTTTCATGGAGTTATGCATTCTTGACAAGAATGGAAAACTCAACATACAAAACCCTAGTTCGATCCGCGGAACAGGGGGTATCTAAAGAATTAGGGCGTATTGTGTACAAGAACTTAATCAAAAATTGAAGGTAAATCACGTGTGATTTGATCTTTGGTATATTATACAATTTTTTTGTCAGTTGTTTTAGTGTTTTGATCTTTTAGAATGTTAAATCACATGTGATTTGCACAAGGTTATTTTAAAACATAGAAAGGAGTAAAAAAGATTTGAATAATTTGTAAATCACATGTGATTCCTCTTTAAATCACATGTGATTCACATGAATATTATTAAACTGTCAATCACAATCTTTTTAATCTGAATCACATGTGATTCAGATTATTAGTTATCTTAAATCACATGTAATTATGTGATTATGCTGTTTTATTGTTTGAATCTTTTTAATATGAATCACATGTGATTCAGATTATTAGTTAACTTAAATCACATGTAATTNAGTTCGATCCGCAGAACAGGGGGTATCTAAAGAATTAGGGCGTATTGTCTAAAAGAACTTAAACAAGATTCACTAAAACGTAAAGATGGCTGAGAATTTGGACTTGGAATGTCAAAGTGATTACGGAGTTGATCGGGTATCATTTTGAGATTGAAGTTGACTTTCACAAAGGCGTGATCTGATTTTATCTTGAAGTCGGGGTTGGTTGGATGCATGAATCTCAATGATAACTTGCTCGTGCTTAAGATTTGAGTTGAAGACTTAGTTTATCTAGTTACTAGCAGTCGGGGTGGATGGTTGAAGACCTGGTGAACTATCACTTAAGATGTTACATTATAGTACTCAGTGTTACACGCTGATTACGTTATGGATAATCGTAAGAGGTGATGATAGTCTCATACTTTGTTGGGGTAGTATTGAGTACTTAGAGATCTGCATGGTGCACAGATTCTCTACACCATTCTTCCAACAACAGTGCAAGCTTAAGTAACAAATTTGGGGAATTCTACTTCATTTTCAAGTCTGGTACATCGGGTTTACTTCACCAAGTGGTCACAACAATAGCTGACAGAATACGAGGTTGGTTTGTTAGCTAATGGGTTTAAATGTTGAGATGTGATCAGCAATTCTCATGGAATATTCGACGCTACTGCACGTCAAAGATACTTCACAGTCTAAGTAAAATCTTTCAAGATCCTTCAATGCCATTCATGATTTTTCAAGATGTTTGCTTTAGACAAGATCTTCACGTGTTTATGGTCATACACGTCAATGATGCTTCTGAATGTTCGAAACCATCATGGGGGAGAAACGTGTACTTTGATGATATAAGGTCAACCTCCATGGGGAAGTAGTTTATACTACTTTACTTAGTATAGTTTGTGAAGTATTCTACATATGTGAGAAGAATTGTTTTTGATCTCTTGCATGTTCCCCCAAACAGATATTCACCAAAACCAAATTTGTCATAACACATTCAACTTATCATTGTCTCACGGTTTCTTCTTGGTATTGTAAAATTCCGCGAAAGAATCTATTTCTCGGTTTAAATCATAGATTTGTAAAATTCTATGATGATGGAACTATCCTGGAGAAAGAAAAGTTCATTTCCGGAGCTTAATTGACTCTGGTGCTACAGTTTCAACTTCAAAGAAGGGATAAAGTGTGTACTTCATGTATTGGATGATTTTTTTGATATACTTAATGGCATTTTGGTTATAACAAAGTTTTACGGGGATATGCGCGTTTGACAAAGATCGGGATAAGATCATTATCAAAGTTCATTCAAAACATCCAAAAGGGCTAGATTTGGGCATTTAAACCACAAGATGTGACTAAGGCATAAATTCATTACTCCCTCCATCCCAATTTATTTGTCTTTGAAGTCATTCTTTTATAACTTTGACCATAATTATTTGCTTTTGTGTTATGTAATACTTGCTGCAAAATATATAAATGGATTGGGTTTAAATATATTTTCATTGAGTATAATTTTTATCATGTACTACATAATACAAATAAAAAAATTTAAGTGCAAAGTTGAAAAACAAAGACTTGAAAAGTCAAAAGTGGACAAATAAATTGGGACGGAGGGAGTATTATTTATTTGAGGTTGAAGTGAAATTTTATGGGTGCATGTACTTAGTATCTGAAGATATCGTGGTTGGTTTGATGAAGATTCTTCGAGATCCTTGCTCGACCTTTTAACCTTTGCAATGACGAAAACATGGATATCTAGTTATTTTGGTGATTCTTCATTTCTATTACCACAAAATAACTATCACTTTAAGGAGTTACGTTGTAGTGCTCATTGTCACAACTCACACGTAGTTGTCGATAGTCAAGAGGTGATGTACGTCTTATACTTGATGGTTGGTTGGTTGTAGTGTATAGAGTAATTAGGGATTCGATGTTGCACGAACTCTCTACACCGCTCTTAGTCACACATAAGTGCAAGCTTAAGTCACAAGTTCGGGTTATTTTACTTCAGTCTCAAGTTCATCATATTGGATTTTTCTCCATCAGTAGTCACGACAAAGAGCCGACAGAATGATAATGGGTTGGTAACGAGTTAGCATAGAGAAGTAGAAAAGAGAGAGATGATGTTTAAACACTTCAGTTCAAGCCTCGTTCTTCAAATATGATGTCTGTTCACATAAGTTTAGGTCTCGCTCTTCAACATAATGGCGTCTGCTGAAAACACTTCAGGCCCCGTTCCTCAAAGAAAATAAAGGTGTGCGTTTCAGTGCGCTTTATCTTGGAAAGAAGAGAAATCTTCTTGTTTATGACCATTCTCATCAACAAGCTTCATGCTTTTCCTATGTTCGTTCAGTAGTCAAGTGGATCAACGTACATTAGATTATATTTTTGTGTTTCACTTATTCAATCAAAAATTGCAACAAGCATATGCAATTTTTGAGGGGGAGAAGGGTGAATAAACTTTTTGCTGATTAATTTTGGTCTATCAACATCTTCTCCCGGGCTGATATTATTTGCGATGAAAAGCTTCCAGTTAATGCTTCATGTACACATGATTCTGATGATTCCGATTAATCACGACCATCAGGGGAGAGAAATGTGTACATCAAGGAAGCACAACGAGTTTACATAATCAGGCTTAATGTCTTATGAAACAAATTAAAGATGATCAGTGGTTCAACTTGTTACTTTGGTATTATCATTTCATGTGTACGTCATGGGCTGATTAATCGTAACCATCAGGGGAGAGAAATGTGTACATCAAGGACGCACAACGAGTTCACGTGATCGGGCTTAATGTCTTATGAAACAAATTAAAAATTATGAGTGGTTCAACTTGTTACTTTGGTGTTATCATTTCATGTGTACGTCACGGGCTGATTTGGTATATGGAATATAACTGGAATGCATTTGGTGAAATGAAGATGTTGATATCCTATTCCCAAATGGACAACCTTGAAGAAGGTCGAGTCTACAGTCTGTTCTACATTCTCCGCTGCGTGTTAGAAGACTAAAGACGATAAGCATTTAGTTATCAAAATACTTCTTCATATTCTGGGCATTCATCAGAAAGGTTGTCAGTTTGGGGGAGAGTGAAAAGCCAGATTTAATCCCTAATTAGATTTGCTCACACTGTTCTTTAGCAAGTAAAGTGATGGCAACTGAGAAAAGTCAGGAAGATGAAAGATCTAATGAAGTTTGAAGAATATTCTCGGAACTGCTGCATCAAGTGTTCCACCGTCTATGAAGAACTAAGATATAATGTTTCAACCATTGGTTTGAAGAATACTTTTAGCTCATTCAAGTGTTGTATCTCCTATGTTCCGCTGATGCACAGATAACTGTTGATACAACCGGTACTCCTTCATGAACCACATTGGTTCAAGATGTACCATCTGTTAGTACATCTCCAACAACTCATGAAATTATATCTATAGTCATTCATCAAGGTGTTGAATCATCTTCACAAAGGGTCATTCGATCAATTTCTCATCAGCTCAATCAATTGTTTGAGTATATCAGTAAGTGGTCAAAGGTTCACGCATTGAAGAATGTGATTGGAAATCCTTCTCGACCTGTCTCGTCAAGAAGTCAACAACAAACTCATGCCAGATGGTGCTACTTTGATACACATGGACATCCGATTCCATTCGGCGGAAAACGATCTAATTGAGCTCTTATCTATCAAAGGAAGAATTAAGGAGTTAATTCTTCATGTATCCTTTGTAAATATATATAATCATGAAAACACAAAAAGATTTTCCAATTTCATAAATTTTTTATAAAAACAAAATACAAAAATATAAAACTTCAAAAGTAAATACATAATCAGAAAAATAGAAAATTTCCAAAAAAAAATATTCTTCTCGTGACATGTCTCTCGTATAATCTATATTATGTACGCTTCTAGAAAAGTCATTCGATCAATAATGACACATAAACATACATATGCTTGAGCGAGAGTTTTTCTAATTTTTTAATAATAGTGTTTCTATTTAACACATGTGGCGTGTTACGTGTGTGTACAAGTTTTAAATTTATAAAAATGAAATACCAAATCTAAGAATAACACATACGAGCAAGTGAACTTGTCCGTTATAGAAAGATTGTGATAGTAAGTCGGGATCGTTCGTAGGGATTTGTGAGTGATTCTAAACGTAAGTCTAAAAAGTAAATCTCAAACGCAAGCAATAATGATTAATAAGATAATTCAAATGATTAAAACTACACTTGCTTAGACTAGTTTACGACTCTTGATAAGCATGGTTACGATAATTAGATGGTGTTCTAATCTATTGTTCTTACAAGTTAAACCTTCGTCAAGATTTTAGTTCATAAAAACAAGCATTAAGTTTAACCAATCAATTCAAGATCAATTCAAGGTTCATAAGGTTGGGTTAACAATCTTAAACACAAAAATAATCTTTTGTTTCATCAAATACTCTTAGGAAATGGTTAATACAAAAGGTAACCAATCATACACAAAAGGTTACAATTGATTGTAAACTACTACACTTTCGAACAAATAGATAGTTTCCAATCAATCCGATTTGATAGACAAAAAGTTTTCTTATTACAATTACACTCTAGTTCCTTTGTTTAATCAAGAACAATTTAGGTGGAAAACAATCATTCATAGACACATGATTATAACTAGTTGAGGAACAATTAATCTTTCGTCCCACAAAATTACTAACAACTAGTTAAACTTGATTGAACAAGTGTCACTATGAAACTTAAGTACAATTGGGTTTTAGAATCGACTTGAAATTGAATTAAAACATGTTATCACAATCATATACTAATCATTAAGTAATAAACATCATCTAAGCAAATGCACAAAGTTACTAGCCACTCATAGCGAACATGAACATAAATTTAGAATATTTAGCATTATAAACCATAATTAAAGTCTTACAATGATTGGAATTTGATTACAAATGATAAGGTAATGATACCCTAAGTGTTGGTGTTGACTTTGTTGAGGCAACATGATCAAGATCTTCTAATGTTTTAATGATGACAAATAAACCATCGAAAGACATAAAATAACAAACGGTAGCCAAAATTCCCTGAATCCATATCTGCTCCTGACGCGTCATCCACGCGTCAATGCGTGGGTGACGCGCCAGGCTACTGTATGGTTCGGGACGAATTTTGAAAGTCGGCTTTCCCCTTACCCGACAAATGTGGATCTTTCAATACAGGTATGAATATGCTATGTGCTTAATTGAGAACACTCGAAATGAGTTTTGGTATTAGAGAGATCCAACTTTTAAAGCACCCACTTACCGGAAAACGCCAACTCATGTTTTCTAACTCTTGCCTCTAGCCAAGGCTTTTCTAAACTTAGGGAGCTTATATATTTCATGTAACATCACGTGAAAGCATCCATATGCTCATATCCCGTGCTTACGTCTTCTCTAATCACGTAACGGGTTTACTCCCTTATTGGTCAAACTAAGTCCAAGGTCTCTTTGCGTAAACGCATCCTTACCCGCATGGGTTATGCTTTACATCAAGGCAAAGCACTTGACTTGTTTGTATCAAGGTGTTAGTTGAGTACGTCGAGTCGTGGAAAGTCACGAGTTATGAAACTATGGATTCTCGACGTTGTGTTACTTGAACTTATAAGTAACCTATGATTTTCTCAACTTATAATCTTAATTGTCTAAACCTTTGCTTCTTAATGACAATTAGATTACTTCTTAATCTTCTCTTAATCTCATTTTTACAAAAGTCAAACCATCAAATCTCCCACAATCCTTCCCAAAAATACCTTTCCAACAACCTCTTAATATTCCTTACACATCTTACACAAAGTGTACTCTTGTCTCCACACAAACTCCCATACAATATTCCTTCACTTTACTAACTTTCTATACACTTTCATATACGCTCATACATACACTTCCCTATACACTTATACACTCTTTTCTACATACTCACATACACACACCTTTATTTTCAAAATACACACACTTCACTCACATACCTCTCTTCACACACACAAGGCTCCCCATCCAATCATACCCTACACATCACATCTTATACAACCCATATCTTACACTCCCAATACCTTTACATTCAAAAGACACACACTACTCACAACCATTTCACCTTCTACACACACAAGGCTCCCAATCACATCAATACTTACATATTTCCTTACACACATCTCTTCACTCTTACACAATCCAACTCATACACATCTCACCTTGATGTGAAAGTTCTAGCAAGTGTAAGCAAGCAAGAACCTCGGATCGTTGTCCCAACGAGGGTTGAAATCGATCTTGTCACTCGAGTCGTGAGTTATGTGAAGTGAATTGGTTTAAAAGAGGTGATTTAGTTTTAGTTACACTACAAAGCGTTATTTAATAGTTAATAAAAGTAAAACGCGATTAATGAAAATTAAAATAAGTAAGATAAGAAAACATAAACGTAAAAAGAAATAAAAGAAAGAAGGGAAGATAAAGTAAATAAAAGAAATGAAAACGAAATAAGAAATGTAAAATGTTTTTGGTTTTTAAATTTAATAAATGAAAAAAAAAAGAAAAGAAAATGTTTAAAAGAAAATAAAACTAATGAAAAGAAAAATAAGCTAAATTAAAAAGATTTAACGAAAATTTGACAGAGTAACGGTAGGAAAAGAAATAAAGAAAACTCCACTCGATAAACGATGGAGTGCAAGTAAGCCTAGCTCGGCTTTAGAAATAAACAAGACACGACACACAAGAGATTAAGACTCGAAAACTAAAGTGAACAAAACTCAAACTCGCTAAGATAAAAAACGAAACTCGCTAATAAAAATACCAAACTCGCTAAAGAAAAATGAAACTCGCTAAGAAACAATACCCAAACTCGCTAGGTTATTTTTAAAACCAAACTCGCTGGACACTTTGAAACCAAACTCGCTAGGGTTTCCAAAATCTCATACTCGCTACTATTAAATCATACTCGCTAGGTTTCATACAAACTCGCTAGGTAAAAAAACTCAAACTCGCTACTATGAAACGATACTCGCTAGCCAAGATGGAACTTCTAGCCAAAACAGCATACTCGCTGGATTTAAGAACCATACTCGCTGGATTTAGGACCATACTCGCTAGACCCTAAACTCATACTCGCTATCTTTTTAGAAAAACACCATACTCTCTAATGCCCTATTTTCCTACTCGCTATTTTTGTGTTTTAAAGGGAAATGAAATGTTTTTACGTAAGAACTTTATGGAAACTTATTAGAAACTTATGTAGACACAATAATAAGCAAAACCAACATTCAAAATAAGCTATAGAAGCTCAACGAATTCAAAATAAGCTAAACATATTTCTAGGGCTTGTAACTAAAAAGCTACTATTAAATGTAAAAGAGAAATTAAAAAGCAAAGAAAACTTATAGAAAACTTAACATTAAACTAGATAAAAACTTTTAAAGAAGCTTTTACAAGCTAACAAAACCCAAATAAGCTCAAGTCATCATAAAGAGGCACGAAAATTTCTTTTCATGCAAAGGTGGTGCAAGACTTATGTAAGCTTATTGTGGATCAAGATAGAAGTAAAGAAGCTTGAATAAGATGTAGAAATATAAAAGAAATATTGAAATAAGCTAGGAAATAAGCAAAGTAAAATAACTAAGACATGAAATAAAAGCTTGCATTAATAAAATTACACTACAACTTGAAAGAAAACTAGAAACTAATACTACACTAACTAAAAACTAACTAGTGAAAATGAAGACTAGGGGTGATATTTAAGGGAGCAAGGGAGCTTCCCTTTTTACAACTTGTGCACTTAGCCCCTTAGTCTTCCAAATTTTGTGAATACAAAGCATAAACTAGAGATACGACGCTATTTAACTTTCTAAAACTACAACTTGAGTCCTTGTAACTTTGAGGTGATGTGTAGACGAGCTTTCCAAAGATCTTCAATAGTATAAAAGTGATCACTTGCTCGGATTTAGAAAGTTTTAGCTTCATAATCATCTTTGAGCTTGATTAAGCGTCTCTTTTACTTTCTTGAGCCTTTGAGAAATAATTTGTCTTCACGGGCTTTTCACAAGTAGATTTCATCTTTTACTTCACTTTCAAACTCTTTTCCACATCTCGTGCTCGTTTTAGGCTTTTAGGTTGCTTTTCATGATGTTTTTGCAGTATCCTTACCTGCACAGTCATAAACACAAAAACACGATATCTTTGGCTTTGAACGTTAGTTTTTGGTCTATAATAGTCTAATAATGGTGAATAAAAGATATGTGAATAAGCACATATCACACCTCCTCTCTAATTCAACACATGGCAATTAATCCTAGCCATCCATTTCAAACAAAACCATCTCAACCATCCATCTCACCCTTTCCCTCAAAGGAAGGAATATTCCCTTGGATATCTCCTCTTAACCCAACCATGGTTCTTCTAACCCAGCTATGGTTAGTTCTCTACACTAAACCTTAGTTAACTCTTAACCACACCAAGGATGGAATATTACCTTAGATATACCCTTTAACCTAACCATGGTTTATTCACTACACATTCTTCTAACATAACCATGGTTACTTCTTAACCCAACCTTACTCACTCTTCCCTAGTGAGGAATATTCCATGGCATATTCTCTTCTTTATTATGCCATGTGAGGATACCTTTTCTACCCCTACCAAATTACCCTTTCTACTCTTCTACCCTTGGTATTTGGTTTTCTAATAAACACTTCACAAAACATTTGCAAAATGGCTATTTGAGTTGGTAAACCTTAGATTGATTAATGTTAAGGTTTAGTGTGAAGTACAATTGGGGGTTTAGCAAGGATAGGTATTTATAAGATCCAACACCCAACACTTNCTAGTGAGGAATATTCCATGGCATATTCTCTTCTTTATTATGCCATGTGAGGATACCTTTTCTACCCCTACCAAATTACCCTTTCTACTCTTCTACCCTTGGTATTTGGTTTTCTAATAAACACTTCACAAAACATTTGCAAAATGGCTATTTGAGTTGGTAAACCTTAGATTGATTAATGTTAAGGTTTAGTGTGAAGTACAATTGGGGGTTTAGCAAGGATAGGTATTTATAAGATCCAACACCCAACACTTGGGAAAAATACAACAGGGTACCTGGCGCGCTGCCCACGCGTTGACGCGTGGGTGACGCCCCAGCCTCGGTAAATTTTTCCCAAGTTTGGGTCTTGGCCTATAAATACCCCCTTGCCTCTTGTATTCCTCACCCCTTGCCATTACTCTTTCTCTCTACATTCTTTTTCTCTAATCTCTCTATTCTCTCTTGTGTTCTTAGTTAAACACACTAACATCTTTGAAAGAACACATCTCCTTGAAAGGGAAGAATCTCAAGAACTTAATCCACTCTTGTGATTGTGTCGAGGGTCTTCTTATCTTTACCCTTTCTATTACAANTCTACATTCTTTTTCTCTAATCTCTCTATTCTCTCTTGTGTTCTTAGTTAAACACACTAACATCTTTGAAAGAACACATCTCCTTGAAAGGGAAGAATCTCAAGAACTTAATCCACTCTTGTGATTGTGTCGAGGGTCTTCTTATCTTTACCCTTTCTATTACAATCGAGTCTCTAGGTTAGGTTAGGGCTTGATTAAACAAACATTCATTCATTCATTCAATTGTTTGTAAGGGAAGTCTTGTGTCTTGGTGACCAAGCCTAGATCATTGGGGATCTAGTTGGGGTTTGATACTTTCGGTGGGAAGTCTTGGTAGTGGTCTTGGTGACCCTTAGGTGAAGTCGATCGCGAGATTCTTTTGGGTGGTTTCCAAGGGAGGAATACCGTTGGTGAGTAACTCCTTCTTTGTGAGCATCGATATTAGTGAATATCGGTGGAGTGAA
>LBNU01022704.1:102421-114348 GCA_014162995.1 Artemisia annua
TAAGATAATCATCTTTAATCTTCGATTAAGTGTCTCTTTCATATTCATGAGCTCTTAAGTAATGAAAACATCGTCACGGGCTTCACTTAAGCAAATTTGATCTTTAACTTCACTTTCGAACGCTTTTCCACATCTCGTGCTCTTTTTGGGCTTTTCGGTTGCTTTTCATGATGTTTTAGCAATATCCATACCTGCATAATCATAAACACAAAAACAACATATCTTTGGCGTTTAACGTTAGTTTTTTGTCATTTCTATACTTAAACTAAGGTCAAAGATATGTGTAATTTAGCACATATCAATGAGTATCACTCTTCTTTAACACTTCGTCTCTTGACTACAACGAATGTTCTTCTCTTGCGCTATGGAAGGATGATGAGTGTGATCACTTGTAAACAACTAAGAACCCGATAATGTGATCAAAGACTATGTTTTGGAAAGGATTTTGCAATACAGAAAGTTTCAGTGCACAAGAGGTAATGTTTTCAGCAAAACAACAGTTCTGTATTTATAGACGACAGGAGAGAGATCACGGTCCCTTAAACACCAGACGGTCCCGTATCGATAAGGGACCGCCACCCTATTTAAAGGACCGTCCCGACATATGCTCCCATTTTTGTCCTGACGTGGTGAAAACTTATCTAGTGAAAAATTTCTGTCGGTTTTGAGCGGGAAATATGGATGTTATGAATTTGAAATTTGAAAACATTTTCTTAATAAAACATTTCTTTAAATCATACAAAAATACTTTTGTGAAAATGTTTTGTGACATGAAAATGTAAAGTTTAGGTGAAAAATAAGTCCTTTGATCACATACACAAGTTGGTAGATGTTTGTACATACCTTAAGTGATGTTGGAAACGAAAACGAGTTTTCTCGATCAAAAACTTATTAAACGTAGTTTTACGTAACGTGTGTTTGCATTTTGTGATTATCAAAAGTAGAAGAGACCGAATAATGCAAATGACGTTTTTGACATTATTTGTATTAACAATTGGTTTTGTTAAACGGCCGTTAGCAATTTTTAGATAAAAGGACGAAACTTGCAATTTGGGTTTAACCGCAAGGACGATTTATGTAATTTACTCTAACAGAATAACCTTAATCACCTTAGCATTCACTGAATAGAACGGATTAGTGACTTGGATACACACAATAGTAAAAAGAAAAAGTTGACTACACAACATAGTAAAAGGTGGCAAGTTCGATACATTTAGAAACAATTATCCCTTATAGAGGTACTTTATTTAAAACTTTGTTTTGGTCTCACGTACATGGCTTGGGCTTTGGACTAGATTTTTAGGCTGTAGTCATGTTTTGTTTTTGAATTGGCCTTTTAGTTAAAATTTGGGCTTTTGTGTTAAATTTGACATATAGTGTTTTGTTGGAATTGGCACGAAAAGTATGATTGGTTTTTGGTATTAAACAATTTTTGTAAGAAACGATTTTGGGGTTGTTTAGTATTTGGACAATTTGTGTTTGAATTTGGATCGTAATACTTATTATATAAGTGGGTCATTAGAATTATTATCAAGTATCATATTTGGGGCATTTGAATTATTAGAGCCCGTTCGTCAAGTTATTCATTAACTTCACTTTGGTTAATACTTGGATAATAAGTTTGAAGTTAGACCGTAATTCTTATTACATAAGTGGGTCATTAGAATTAGAATTTGATGTTTGAATTTTTAAGATCGGTTGGTGTTTGAAGACTTGGTTCAAGTCGTTTGGAATTTGTTCGATCGTTGGAAATTTGTTAGTTTGGAAAATTTCGATCTTCGTTTGTCGGGTTTTTGAAGGTGGTTGCCTGAATTTGATTGTATTTGTTTAAGATCATTCAGCCGATTTGTTTGTTTGGTTGACCGAGTTTGAATTTGTCGGTTAACGTTTGATTGTTCGTTTTTAAGATTATCGGCGTTTGTAGTTGTTCGGTTTGTTTTGGATCGTTTTTGGCAATCAATCGTTTGATTTGAATTTGGCTAGTATCGCTAGCGTTTGGAATTTTGAATTTGATTTGAAGCCGGTGGAGGAGTTTAAGTCACGGTGGAGATTGTTAGAAAAGTGACATAAACTTTAGGGGTTTTTTGGTTAATTGTGACTTGTCTTGCAAGTTTGATTCGAATTTGGAAACTTTGTTATGACGGTTTGTTTAGCCTATAAATAGGGATTGATAGGCTTAGTTTTCTTTGTACCTTTTGAATTAGGGTTTGATACCTTTGAATTAGAATTTGTCTTTAAATTTGGTTTTGTAATTTGGTTTGGTATTTGAATAAAGCTTCCGCTTCGTTTGTTCGTATTTTGTTTGTTTGTTTTGTTCGTTTGAATTAGCTACATGAATTTTGTGCTTACAACACTGTGCCATCTCTTTGTATTATGATATTGAACCCGATATAATCTAAAAAGCATTACTAGTGTAACACCCCAAAATTATTGCAGCGGAAGATAGCATCACTGGGGTATTACTTCATAGCTCACAATACAAGTTACAGAAAACGACTCTAAATGAGAGACGTTTTGAAATAAATTATCATTAGATTTATAAATAATATAAGAGGTTACAAAGAAGTCCCAACAAGTTCTAAGTATACATAAGTAGTACATAATTAAGTTTAAAACTTTTATCGAATGATAATAATATGCATCGTCATCAAAATATTTTTCGTCCGCCTTCACATGCCATCTTATGCTTTAAGAACCTGAGATAAACCATGCTAAAAAGTGAACACAATGGTTGAGTGAATTCATAGGTTTAATAGTAATGGACAATAAATTTCAGAGTCATAGTGATAATTGCGATGTGTACAATTATCATTCAAAAAGTTATTATTGCTCTAAGCTCATGATACGCAAAACTAACTGCATTTATATATATATATATATATATATATATATATATATATATATATATATATATATATATATATATATATATATATATATATATATATATATATATACTAGACTTCTAAGCCCGCCCGATGGGCGGGCTTGACTTGTAATGATAGTTTGGATGGTTTTACTTATAATTATAATTTTTATGGTGTCAGTTAACGGAAAATTATTTTTAACGACGTCGATTTTTTTTAATGGTATTAGTTTACGTTTAAAAAATTTTAAGAAAAGGTTTTCAAAAGGCCAGTTATGTTAAGTATCCGATGTTAGTTTTCTTATCTACAAATTTATAATGTAGAACAATAGGTTAATATTTTTTAAAATTCTATATTTAAGTTGTACCAGTGAACCAACCCCCTACAACATAATAGGCACAAGGAAAGAGTAATAGGCCAGACCAGCCAACAAAAATGAAACGCTCCCTTTGTGACCAGTTATCGATAATATAAAACAAAATTTTTTCGTCTTTAGTGTTCATGTAATATATGTAAAAACCTTGATATAATCACATAAACAAAAAAAAATATTTAAAATATATATATATATATATATATATATATATATATATATATATATATATATATATATATATATATATATATATATATATATATATATATATATATATATATATATATATATAAAATATATTTTGATGTTTTTGAATAGCCGTGGGAAAACTACATATATATGATTGTGTAGAATAACACATAAAAGCAAACTTATAATCTATGAAGGAATTCTTTTGTAGACAACGTTGTTTGTGAAATTGTTGTAGTTGTCATCTTTGTCACAACATACCACTTTTCGACTTTTCTTAATTTTTACCTATGAATAGCTACATAATACATATAGTTGTTCATGTGAAATAGTTGGCCGCTGCATATATAGTGCCACCATTGACAAAATTTGACATTGACTTTCGTTTAAGCTCAAAAAGCATCTTCTTGTCGGATGGGCTTATTATCTTGCAAGGCATAGCGCAAAACGTAACCACTTTACCACCTGCATAATTGTACATGGCATATTAGGCTCTATATTTAAATAACATGATGTTTACAATTAAGTGTTCGGATTAAAAAACAGGGACATGGTTAAAGAGGAAACAATAATATCATTTTGCTACAAATTACCACAAAATATCAACGGTATAATATACATGATTCAAAGTATATACCTTGTCAAACAATGCATCTGCAATCAACACCAATAATTAATAGTAGAACAAAGGTATATAGACATTGGTTTCAACACATCTAATTATAGAACAAAGGTTTCCTGTCAAATTTTACAAACTTAATTAGGCTAGTGCATAATGATATTAAATTATTAATACAAAATTGCATAACTAATATGAGAAGATACATAAGATTTACAATAAGAGTTATATGAAGCAACTAAATAACCTGGACCGTAGCGGCTACGTTTCTGTCGGCCGGTATGTATGCTCACGTTATGCAAGCTGGTATCCTGGCGCCCAAAATAAGCTGCAACAATAATCACAGCGAACAGGTTAGTATCAGTTATTTTGACAGGTAAGTGAAGTATAAATTCTATTATATAACAAATAATCTCCAAACATTGGAAACATTCTGTGTACTCTAGACTGTTGAGAAGCTTAATCGCTACCGGTATCTATATTGACACCTATACAGTTAACAGATTATAGAATACTCCCTTAGCAAACACAAACCTTCGCGGTAAAAGTATGGAAGAAACGTTGAATTTATGAAAGGATAGACACAATTGTTACATCCAACTGTTTGGGCCATTCTGTATGCTCCAAATATTGAGCAACTGAATCGTCACCAGTGTCAATATTAACAACTATACAGTTAACAAAATACGGAATGTAAAAAATCTTAGACTTCTGAAATGTTAGACGCAATTGTAAAAAATTAAAAAAATATAAAAATAAATCAATAAATAAATAAAAGAAGAAGTGGCACCTTTAAGGTCCTTGGAAAGGTATTAATTATAATTATTGTTGGAAGGTAGTATTAGTTATCGTGGCTACTATTTCTGAAATCGCTACCAAAAATCTTTGCTACAACAGGATTTCCACAATAGTAGCCTTCTATTTGTTTTTCGAATGCAAAAAGGAAAAAGTCAAAACTTGTAAAGATGTAACACAATGCACAAATTTCGGATTGCTATAAACTGGTTACTGGTTTCAAACCATTTAGGCTCCTTAACACATAACCCACGAAACAATATGAATGTGCTTCCCATCAATAAGGATCAACTGAAACTTTAAATGTATAAGCCTACCTTAAGATAATATGGAGATGTTTACATCAGAAAGAATAAACTCTCACCCGCCCTACTATATGTAAATCTTCTCTTAGCCGATTCTCAACTACATTGTGCCCACTTAAGATCTCTATCAACACCACCCCATAACTATAGACATTGCTCTTTTCTATTATGTTCATCATGTGACCATATTCTGCAGAAAATAAACGTAATTCTACTAAAAGATACAGCTGCTCTAATTGTTAAAGGTAGTCAAAACCGTTTAGGTGCTAATATCTCTGATTTGATTCGCACTACAGAAACATATTCTCACCATCTTTTTTTTGACTTCGCATTGCAGGCTGGTGAGACCAGCTCATGAGAAGGGTGCTAATATCCTCCTTATTCAAGTTTGACTTTTACACTTATATAACATTCAAAATATAGACGTGGAAAACTAACTAACAAACTCTCTGTTATCAATGGTTGCTATTAATCTCCTTTCAAAATACTCAAAAACAAATTATTTGAAGCTCATTAATTAAACATGTTACTGCATTTCAATTACAACATCTGGTACACATATCCATTAAATTCTAATTAAATAACCGTCTTATCTTTTTTCTTATGCCTGAAAGAACCCGTTAACAACTTTTACTTTTTACTTTTTTGTGTTCTTTCACAAAAGATAACGCTTTTCTTGTAAAAAATAAAAACAAACCATTAGTCTAGCACTTTTAGCTTCATTACGGTGAGTGATACGCATCCATGCTTTTCTTTAGTTCCAATTTTACTCTGCAGATTTCATCGTCTATTTCCTACACTAATTAACTCTATATATGAAACAATAACTCGTTATGCAAAATTGTTTAGTGACTCAACTTACTGTTTTTTGGGAAGATGTGGAAAGCCCATGATCATCTGATGCTTGCAATTTGTTTAAAAAAGTGGAATTTGATTGCTTTGAAAATAAAAGAAAAAATGTCATGGATTTGGATGTTCCGAAGGTCAATCTGATGAGAACGTAAATCTCTTTACCTTGGCATTGTAGTTCTCATCTAGTCGGATGACAAAAAAGTGTCGACTCAGCTTAATCCATAATAAAAACAACCTGATAATGAAGCTCACTTATCATGAGTAGTTGAATTTGTAGTACACTCGCTAAATATCTCTGAGCAGCTGCATCCCGCTCAGCAGATATACGAACATCTTCTGTGACCTTCTGTTCTTGCTCAACTCTCATTAACACCTGTACTAATATACATGGCGCTATATAATATGTATCTTGACTTAGAGAGAGGTTGCAAATACTTAAAAGTTATCACAAAAATATAAATAAAATTAGTCAAACCTCAAGCATTGGTTTTTCTTGTTCTTTCTTATAAGCAAGAACCTGTTGCAGGTCTAACACCTCTTCTTCCATATATTCAATCTGCATGACGTAAGAAACATTGAAACACTTCTTTTCACATTGTTTGGTGCCTATTGCCTAACACGAAGAGAGACATATAACCATAAATGAGCCTGGTTAAATAATTAGTAGCAATGCCTTTATCATATCGAAACTTGTAATCCCAATCTAGAAATTTTAAAGGAAATAGGCAGTTCACAATTTTTCAATGTGGCATATTAGACTATCAGTGGTGGGAAAATGGGCAGGCTAGACTGGTTGGAGGGGTTAAAAACTTAAAACAGCTTCGATCAAAACCCGTCAAAGCGGGCCGGGTTGATCTGCAAGCATTTTTCTATTGTGACCAAGTTTTTAGAGTTTACCCGTTTGTCCCTTTAGATGTGATATATTATTTTATCACATGACTCAACTAATGTTTTTAGGTAAACGGATTTAATATGGCGGTTTGGTACCTATAAGACATGCCCTCTCTAACTGTACCATACTAAGTAAAGTTTTAAATGTGCTTCAAGAAAACACATGAGAAGAAATGTTAGATATATATGATGTGGGAATACCCTTGTGCTCAATTCCCGTCGATTATCTTGTTGAGCCATCTCCATGAACGTTGTCTCTAACTCCTCAGCTCTATAAGGCCACAAGTAGCTTGTTATAGGTCCATATTTTATAAACGCTTTCATAAGTTATACAATAAAAAAGCATGCATGTGCACAATCAGAACCTGATCAGTTACACTCTATAACTGTGGATAACAAATAAGCTTGAGATGGCAATTTCAACCCATTTACTTATAAATGGGTTGATATGGGTCATGTCTTATCTGTAACAGGTAAAGTAAAGATTTAACTTGAAAATTTTGTAAGGTTTAGTTTATTAGAAAAATCGTATAAAATAAGGAAAATGGATTTTATCTCCAAATTGTAATTCAATAACCTGTTTGACTCAGTACCATTCCCACACAACCCCCAATCTGCCACCTCATAAGTGAAAAAAAATCAATAATGAGATCGGAAAACGTTAACTTCAACAAAAGTGGATGAACTATTATACTTGATGGGTGTTTGGATTAGCTTAGTTTCCAGGCCTATGGGCTTATTCGAACTTGAAAAAGCTCATAAGCCCACTTTTGTGGCTTATCAATTTATCAAGTCGAGCTTATATGCTCAAAAATGAATTTATGAGCTTTTCAATTTTAAAATAATAATGACGGAGCGATTATGGGCCAACCTTTTTATCCTTGTTTTCACTTGACTGAATCCAAAATTGTTCTCAGTGTCGCTTCTGTCAACACATCTACAAACTAACCGACCGCCTTTTTTGTTTTTCCTGTAAAAATGTTAATTAAAAATCTAATAAATGTGACCCAATGTGACTCACACTGTTTGACTCGTTATCTAACAAAACTTGCACATATATCCACCTCTACTTGGGCTTAGTTAAGTGTTTGTGTATATTGAAAGGATATGTAAAGATCAGTAAATGAATATTAAAGAACAACAACGAACTTACACTTCTGGTAATCTTGTGCGGATTGATTCTGGCCTCGGGATTTTGTTAATGCTACATATGAAAGAATTTGTCAGGAAAACAACATTTTAACCCAAGGATCAGGTAAAGCAAAGTCGTTTCATATTTAAACTTGGTACTATTTGGTGAAACATTTGGACTTACCAGAAGTCCAGAACAGAAGATCACTACTTGTCATTGAATTAACACTGACAATAGACGGCATGTATGGAATACAATTCCCATCTGAACTAAAGGTACTATGCCTTTGTTGGTATTGTTTTATCACATACGTTTTCCATAACATGAATGCTAGGAACACTTCGACTTGCTGCCGCGTCATGGCTACTGATATATGTTCCATTGACAATTCATTATTGGACACCCTGGGCACCTTTATTTTATTATTAGTACCTTGTATTGTTCCTTGATCATTAGGTGCAATGCATATAGAACTCACAAGAATGAAAACAATTTATAGTATACATAAGACTGAAGCATCAAATCAAAAATATACTTACATACACTTGTATCATTTTCAGTATCAAGGAGAGCAGAATTCAGGCATGCAGCAGTAGACGTTGAACTTTCCTTAATATTACTTGAAGACGTCTAATGGCAACGCCCACTACCTTACTGGCAACTGACTTAAAGACAGTGACAGCAGTTATGCCTACAACTTCATGTAATGATCCACCTTCAAGCTTCTTATTTTCTAAACTAACTTTATTTTCATATAACATTTCAATTTCCTCAATAAGCCATTGTATGAGCTGCGTCTGGTTCCCATCGAGCCAAAGAGTCCTCGGAAATGACTGCATGTTATAAGTAAATTCATAAACTTATAAAGCATAAGGAAAAGGAAAGCGCAGATAGGGAAATAAAACCAAATTTTCATTACTTGAATTCCAGCCCATCCTTTAGCAATAAAATAAACTTCAGAATCAGACTCATTCACCCAAGCCATCAATATCCTTATGTTTTTCACAGGGTCAAAAAATGACTTCGAACCATAGTACTTTCAAACCTTAAAGTACTAACTGTTAGTTCACTTTTAGCAATGTTCTTTATCTGGATTATAACTCCCAATCATGTAATAGTCTTTAGAATGGTTGAGTAAGCCAACTTTCAACAAATGCTTAACTCTGTCTCTCGGGCTAATGGCAAATGTATCGACCCCTTCTGTGCTATCAACCCACACGGGGAAAAAAATCTAGACATTCCCATATGACAGTACTTTCAACTTTATAAAGTGACGCATCATTCATAGTCCAATTAATAAAGTCATTAGATTGTTACAAAAACGCGATCCTTGTTTTATCTTTCTGACTTCCAACAATCATTATCCATTTTACATCTTCTGTTAGCCAAGTGGTGGTCGGGTCTCTGAAGTCATCAGGTTGGATCCCCTCGGGTAGGCTTATGATACGATTACCGGAGTACTTGACCCATTATCTAAGATATGGGTCAGATATGTCCTTCGGGACGGCTAAGTTTTGGACTTGTTGGTTCTTAGAGTCGCTTCCAGTGTATAACATAACAGGCTTATCTCCGGGTAGGACTGTGGCAGAACCGGACCAGCAACTGTTGACATCAAATGGTTCAGTTGGAGAAAAGGCGAGGTCTAGTGGCATCCAGTTTATTAAGTCAAGTGATACAAAATGTGCCCAATGCATTTGGTTACTAAAGTGTGGACCAGGAGGGTTGTATTGATAAAAAATGTTGTATACACCATTGTAGTACATTGGTCCAGAATGCATATATGCAAAAGATTACTTAATTAAAGTGCGCAATTGTAGGTAGAGTGAACCCTCTTCAGGGTAACCACAAAAAGTTGAGCCATAAGGCTCTGAGAAAAAGATTTAGTTAGACAAACCAAAATTATTGTAGTTCATTATACATGTCAAATGTGTAATTTAAACTCATGACCTTCTATCCCAAACCACTATTAACTCTCTATTTGATCCAGTCAACTTTTACACTGCTCTCTCGGTATTATGCTTCTCTAATGCTAGACTAACATAGCACTAAAGTACGATTAATGATAAGATTTTTACCAGACTGTGACGTTTCCATAGAAAAATCAATTGCTCCATTTGTTACAACGGGCATTCAAGCCTGTCTGCATAATTGCTCTAAATCTGCCCTCTTTTTCAGGAGCACTTCCATTATCTTGCTTGACTTCATCTATTGCAACCTAGAAATTTCTGTCTCAGTCTAGAAATATAAACCGCCACCATTGTATATTAGTCAAAACATATCATATAATTACTGTATATGCATAATATCAGAAGTATTTGGCATTTAATCAACTTACGGATTTTAAGGACTCTAAAGAGAGAGCATCGGGTTCAGTGCCGCTTTGCTTGCCTATGACATCAATTTATAGGAACAAATAATTTAGTCAATGTTTCAAAGAGCAATTAGGTTATAAAACCATCATGATCATCTTTATCAGCCTTCTACATTTTGCATTTTTTTATAATTTATTTTCTACATTAGTTTTGAATATACCTCTCATGCATAAAAGCTCTTCTAATTTATTTGGGACATATTTGCCTTTTTACTCAGTTAAGAGCATATAGCATTGTTGCTTCGAACTTGAATGCCGTTAGGCTTAATAGTACCAAACTTGTTGAACTCTTCATTCAGTATAGCAGATGTGGCACTCATAGGGAGATCCTTGATCTAGATAGAATAACCATCCGCTGCCAAAGCCAATAAAGGTTGCCACTTATTATAATTATATGCACGTAGTAGATTAAAAAGGAAAAGGAATTGACACATTAATATATTCAACACTGTATCCATTGATAAAGAAATTATGAGATGCAGGCATGCAGCTAGGGTGTAAAAAAATACCTGAAACCCACCCACCTAAACGCAGGTTTTCGAGTTTCTATATGGTGGGTCTGCTCATCATGTAAGATAAATTTCAGATGTTCACTAAATGACAATATTGACAAACAAATAAAGTACAAAAACGAAGGCTTGTTACCTTTATTTAATTCACAAACCGGTTTCGTGATTTAGTTGAGAGCCGATTTACATATATCACCTGAGAATGTTCATCCAAAAAGCACGAGTGCTTGAACCTGTATCTTCTGTAATGTTCAACCAGTCTGGTGATGTCCTAGGAGTGTTTCTAGCTTAGGCCACATTTGGGTTCTCATGAACTACCTGTACCTGTATCATTTCCCACAGTACCAAACAATACATTATTTATTTTTGACAAATAAAGGATAGGATCAGGATTTACCCTCAAGCCACAAGCAGCAGATACAACAGTTTCCAAAGGTCGCATCGCGTGCAATGCACAAATATTATACAATTAAAGCAACATATAACAAAGCTTTAACAAAAGAAACCATATCATAACCACAATTCATCTTCTTCAAATATTACGGATATATGGTCAAAGCAAAAACATGCATTTGTAGTAACCACTTGCCCAGAGTAACGATAACATGCATACGCCATGATCACTCAGATATCCCACCTGAAGAATATACATAAACTTCTTGCCAGTTTATTTTTTTAGAATATATAAAGTTATACAAACTACAAAATAACAAATGAATAAATACCTCTTTGTTTGAGTTTGACTTACCCACTGATTAATAATGGTTTCTTTTTCCATGCCTTGAAAGCCATCCACAGTTGAAATTTCAAGTTTCTTAAACGTGTCTTCCTTAGTTTCCATCCCTTTTAAGCAATACAACATACAAAATAGTTTCACCATACGACTACCAACATTAGAAGCATGTACTCTAGTCCGAAAAATTCTTTTCATATTGGCGATAGGAATCTCCTCTTTAGTGTCACAACTACAATGGAATAATAATAAAAAATCAAACTTATATAGCAACCACGTATAAAATTT
>LBNU01022704.1:124987-144136 GCA_014162995.1 Artemisia annua
TATATATATATATATATATATATATATATATATATATATATATATATATATATATATATATATGCATATCTATCTATATATTATATACATTTACTAGTCGCATGACCCGTCCGATGGACGGGCTAGCGTCATGTAAATTTAATAATATTATTACTTATTATGTCTATCATGTGAGATCTTTTATGTCATTTATAATTTATGTAACTAATCGGTTAATATCATAAGAATAGTTTCTTTAATGTAATTTTAAACTTTGATATTATATTGTAGATTAACATGAATCAATAATCATACAAAATATGAAAATGAATATCTTGAAGAAATATATAGATTTCAAATTTGTAAGATATGTTATATGTTGAAGAATGAAACTCTGATACTTTATAAAAGATTGTAAGAGAAAGTAACAAACATATTGTTGTTGAACACTTGATTCGAATAATTGTTTACCAAAGAAACTATTTCCAACTAATCATGCTAATTTTATCATAACGGTCAGTGTCATATCCTTCCACGAGTCATAATGTTATATACCTAAAAGTCAAACTCTATGGTTTTGGTTTTAAAATAAAGACTTATTTATGGTAATTGATTTGATTCATTTGAAGATAAACAAAAACTCCTGCAATTCTAAGTTAAATCAAGAAACAGATAGTATTAGTGCATTACCCAGGTTCCTAGTAATATTATATGAGTTTATCCAAAAGGATAGACTTGTTTGACAAATTGTTAGAGATTTTTAATAACTCGACAGTTCTTACAAAATGAAGGAAGATTAATCCAAGACATAACCCTAGACACTTAACTTTGATCCAATAAGATAAACAGTTAAACACAATACAAACAACTTAATTTATACCAACCGTTCCTTTTACAAACATTTCTTTTAATTCATATATAACACACAACAGTTGCTCAAACCGATCTTTGCAAGATATTCAAAATGCTATTGCTAATCTGGTGCGAGCTTAAAGCATCCGTTAGCAAATTCCATCATCATATCAATTTTCTGCAGCAACAATCATAGGCTTCAAATTAGACCAAGCCTTTTTAGCAAATTTTAAACTATTTGGGCAACTGTAGAGTTAAATTGGATCCAATAAGTATGTTGTACAACTCCAATAGATATTGTACTTATTGTTGAGTCTTCAACCTAACCCATCATGTTTCGCCTGATATTAAAAATGACATGTTTCACCTAAACCTGTTATGATCCATTGACTTACCCACCTAGCATGACATTCTGCCACCTCTATTAATATTAACATTGATATCTACCTTAACATCAATTTAAATTAGTATATCCGCATTGTAAAAGAAAATCAAAGACACTATGCTTATGTGCAACAATTACGACATCCTTGTGTTCAAACAGACACTTACATGAAGATCGTCAAAACTTTATACTCATCATGCCTTTGCTGTCAATGATCATCGATTCCACCACCTTTGGAGCTGTGTTCTGCACAATATATAAATCACAGTTAGAATCATGAAACCACACACAACCAAAAATTTCAAACAAATAAGTAACTTACGTGGGAATCAATTGCCGATAGCTTAGCAAACCTGTTCCCGTAAAATTTAGCATCCTTCTTGTTGTATTCTTTCATCTTCTCCTTCAACACTATTAACTCCAGGTTCACATCTCTGATCACCACCAACAAAAACACAAACATGTCAATAGGCTGCACAATCCCACTACAAAGATCATAAGGCAACCAAAAAAAAACACAATTCTCAACCTATTATCAGGGTCTATCTCAAGTGCTTTTTTATGTCAGGTTTTGCCAGGTCCAGATCAACCAAATTGATATAGGCTTGAGCCGTTCGATAGAGTGCCTTCACATTGTTGCTCTTAATTTTCAGTACCTGCAATAAACCCTTAACATCATCATTTATACTCTACAATAGTTACGACAGGTTGGTAAGAATCAAATATATATTAGATACAAACTTTTCAAAAAGTCAAAATTGTTGAAATAACTTGATTAATAGTTGAAAGCTTTGGCATGTTAGATATTTAGGCAAGTCTATAATAGTTCATAGATTTGACCACTTTGACCCGCTAAAGGTAAAATCTTACCCAAACAGAGCTATTCTGAGTAAATGGGTAGGAACTGACTGAATAAAAAAACTAAGAGCTTTGTTCCCACATACCTTTGTGCAAAGCTTCACAACCTGTTTGTAGTCCTCCAGCTTCAGTTTACACGATGCATTGATGAGGCTGCAGGATGCGATCAATGATCTCACCTTTCCTGCAATGTCTTGTTCAATATGCTTCTCATCCTTCTAATATACGTGGAACAATATTGTAATAGGCTGCGGTTGTTTCGCGGGGACGGTTAGCATCACTTTTGGTTCAGGTAAGTCTAATTACATATGTATCAGAATCTAATAATTGTTATGCACAAAACATGATAATATCTGAAAAAGTTTAAAATTTGCTTTTAATTATGCCCTCACCAGCCATGAGCTTTGCAAACTGAACCCAGAATCAACATAAATAGTTGCAGCCACTGATTTTACAATATTCGCTAAAACTTTTCGGGCTTTTATCTGTCCACCGTGCACAACCACCCCTTCTTCACATTCAACCACATCCAGAAATTCCTNATCCGCACTGTAAAAGAACATCAAAGACACTATGCTTATGTGCAACAATTACGACAGCCTTATGTTCAAACAGACACTTACATGAAGATCCTCAAATCTTTATACTCATTATGCCTTTGCTGTCAATGATAATCAATTCCACCACCTTTGGAGCTGTGTTCTGCACAATATATAAATCACAGTTAGAATCATGAAACCACACACAACCAAAAATTTCAAACAAATAAGTAACTTACGTGGGAAGCAATTGCTGATAGCTTAGCAAACCTGTTCCCGTAGAATTTAGCATCCTTCTTGTTGTATTCTTTCATCTTCTCCTTCAACACTTTTAACTCCAGGTTCACATCTCTGATCACCACCAACAAAAACACAAACATGTCAAAAGGCTGCACAATCCCACTACAAAGATCATAAGGCAACCAAAAAAAAACACAATTCTCTACCTATTATCAGGGTCTATCTCAAGTGCTTTTTTATGTCAGGTTTCGCCAGGTCCAGATCAACCAAATTGATATAGGCTTGAACCGTTCGATAGAGTGCCTTCACAATGTTGCTCAATAAACCCTTAACATCATCATTTATACTCTACAATAGTTACGACAGGTTGGTAACAATCAAATATATATTAGATACAACTTTTCAAAAAGTCAAAATTGTTGAAATAACTTGATTAATAGTTGAAAGCTTTGACATGTTAGATATTTAGGAAAGTCTATAATAGTTCATAGATTTGACCACTTTGACCCGCTAAAGGTAAAATCTTACCCAAACAGAGCTATTCTGAGTAAATGGGTAGGAACTGACTGAATAAAAAAACTAAGAGCTTTGCTCCCACATACCTTTGTGCAAAGCTTCACAACCTGTTTGTAGTCCTCCAACTTCAGTTTACACGCTGCGTTGATGAGGCTGCAGGACGCGATCAATGATCTCACCTTTCCTGCAATGTCTTGTTCCATATGCTTCTCATCCTTCTTACATACGTGGAACAATATTGTAATAGGCTGCGGTTGTTTCGCGGGGACGGTTAGCATCACTTTTGGTTCAGGTAAGTTTAATTACATATGTATCAGAATATAATAATTGTTATGCACAAAACATGATAATATCTGAAAAAGTTTAAAATTTGCTTTAAATTATGCCCTCACCGGCCACGTGCTTTGCAAACTGAACCCAGAATCAACATAAATAGTTGCAGCCACTGATTTTACAATATTCGCTAAAACTTTTCGGGCTTTTATCTGTCCACCGTGCACAACACCCCTTCTTCACATTCAACCACATCCAGAAATTCCTAAAAAATAAATAACGAAAAGTAAATAAAAAAGCTGCAAATGCAGTAGCAGCAGCAAGCAAATACACAACTTATTAACACCTGTTCAAGGCCAAAGTTCAGAAATGTCACACTGATTTTGGCTTTTCATCACCATAGTTTTTAGGGTACAAAATCAGGTGGAGTGTACCACTTAAAGGATGTAGAATATCTTACACGGTGTATATTACCTCATTCCTTAAATCCCTAGCTATTTTGGCATGAGCTGCTTCCATGGAACGTTGTATATTACACAGTGTTTCTGCTTCCTCTTCCTCTCACTTTTTTTCCTACTCAAATAACATAAATAAATTAGTATCTCAATATCCTTAATGTATTATTCCACATATATAAATTATCATAAAACTGTGCATAGGCAAGAAGCTCATTAACATCCTTGACGTTTTAATTTAGAGTGCATCATGTAATCTGTGTATACGTTCATTCTAGAGTAAAAATATGACTTAATGATAAGCATGTTCTAACTTACTTATTTCTAATGCATATAAGCATGTCATCATCCACGTGAAAGGAATACCCATAACATACATGTATTATTTAATAGTATGACCAGAGGAATAACGTTCTAAACATTGACTCAGAGTGGATGAATCAATAGTGACTTTATGCAGCAGGAAAGTCTACATTATGATATCAATACAACCGCAAAATGAAAGTTTATTTGCGTACACATTTCAACGTGTCAAGCATATCAAGCATATTGACTCGGAGTAGATGAATCAATAGTGACTTTAGCTTCATGACCCACCCGATGGGTGGCCAAGCTTCATAATTTTCACATCTGAATATCTATCATGTACATATAAAGGTGGATTACACTTAAATTAAATCTTGAAGATTTTTGTTACATCTGATTGGTGGACTTAATCATTTTGGAGTTAATTGAAAATATTACAAAATTTAAGGAGCTTATGTTAGACTTATAGCCCATGCTTTTAGAAGATAATAAACAGTGTGTCCTGATGTGTGTTTTTAAGTGGTCCTTGCTGATTATTACATGCATCATGGCACATGACTGAGCCATCGATCCTGAAATGGCATTATACATGTTTCAATAACATTGACTTACATGTGAAGTAACTGATGATTGAGCAGTCAAAGATACGACCGTGAATGTGTTGTGGCACATGCCCGGGGCCCTTTTTTGAACCATTTGTTGCGACTCTGCATTAAGCACATCATAAGATTCATTAAATGACCCCGTGAAAACATATAGTGTAAGCTATATACTAAGACAAATTGTAAATTGGAGTCGGCCTTACAACAACTTGTCTTAGTTATCCTACTTGTTGTTGTAGTCCACTTGCTTGTGCTTTTCACTCATTCATACCAGGACTTGGACTTGGCTACTGTTACAATACCACATGTTCCTGTAATTCCAGTTGTGAACTTTGGCCTTGAGCTGGCTGAATCTCATGTGGAACTGCAAATTGAAAACAATGAGTACGTTATGCATTTCTTATTTAAAATGATGTTGTTTCTGCATTTCTTTAAAAGCTTTTTGTGTGTTCATAACACAATCAGCCATTGATAGTATATAAAAACACCATCCCTAATTCTTTTATAGGCTGATGCAATTGCTTATTTGTAATGATGTTGTTTCTCCATTTCTTTAATGCAGAAACACAGTTTTTGGGTGTTCCAATGGTTAATGCAGATAAGGGGGTGTTTGGATATCTAAGTATAGGTTTGTTATCTACTTAAAAATAGACAGACAAGCATATAAATAAGCAAACCCAAACAACCTCTTCCTTTGAATAACTAATCGCAATCGTTTATGCATATGATTCGTTATTAAGGAAAATTTACTAAACTAATACCGAACAATTTATATCTTTTAATAATGCAATAAGAGTAAAAGGATCTACAAAAGCATACATACCCATGAAAATCGGCCACCATGAAACTTATTCTGCATCCCAGCCATATGTCAATCCACGGGAGTGGTCTATAAAAAGCAACCTATTTCAAAACACAGTAATCAATCAGTTATTTTCATAACATGATGCCAAACACCTCTTAATACAAAAAGCTTATCCTTTTCAAGAACAATGATTTATTCTATTTGACTAACTCATGAAATCATCCGTCTGCATTAAAACTCAATAAATTCTACAAACTTCTTTCGGTGGAATTTCATCAAACACATGGTGCCGACTTTCTTTCCAAACAACTAATTTGTAGTTCTATTGCTAATCGACATTTAAAAGATGGAATTTAGTTGAAGAAAATCCTAATTAACTAACACATAACTTATCAATTATCAAAGTAAATAATTTTTTAAGATCAAAATAATTAGATTCAGAAAAAACAAATTCTATTAAGATTACGGGATTGAATACATACCAACATCGTCTTCATATCAGTTGTTTACAGAGATTGTCAGTTTTTGAAGTGGCTTAATTTTAAGGTTATGAATTATCAAAAATAATTTTGAATCAGGATTCAAAATAAATGAATTAACAAAATAGACACCGACGATAGGGTTATGGTAACGATTTTTGAATCAGGATTGAAAATAAAATGATTTTGTGTTGGTTTGATTCTGAAATCTCCCCAATAAAGTCGATGATGTAGGTATGTTTTTTGGAATGAATTTGAATGTGATTGATTTCTTGCTTGAAATCAGGGATTTGATTTGGTGAACATCAATGTTATCAACAAGGTTTTTCATTATCATTATCTTCTCTAACGATTACAAACTAATTAACATGTTCTACCTTGATCAAGTAGAACATATTATCTAAACTAAAACACTAATAAACCCTAGGCGTCCATTGTAGGAACTCGACGCCTAGACACACACACACCTTTTTAGTCGACTACATTATGGAAGACATAATCATAAAATCCTACACCCTTGATCTTTTTTTATAGAGAGATATTAGGGTTTATAAAATACTACGAAGGACTAATAAATAAAACTTCTTTTACATGCAAGTCCTTCCCCATCTTTTGTAGAATTCCTTCTTGTCGTATTAAGTCCCTATTGTTTCATTCTTTCTTGTTTTGTATCATCAAATCTAATAGACCCAACAATCTTCCCCTATTTGATGGTAACAAAACAAACACTAATCTTGTACGAACTTACCTAAACGAAGTAGAGAAATTGAGATAATTAAATCTCGCCATGAGTGAAACAATCTTCAATGCTTCCCCTTGACTTAAGATCTTCTTGAACATGTCACCACATATAAATAAGCTGCAAATCATATCTCTATAGTCTTTGGTTATTCACTGACACAGAATGTCTTATTCTCTCTCCTGAGTTTAAGTTTGTAGGTGATCACTTGGTAACACTGAGAGCACTAAGAACCAATGATGTGTATAGTATTGATTTGAAGAATATCAACTCTACTGAAAGAGCAACATGTTTAGTAGCAAAGGCAACACTTGAAGAAGCACATCTATGGCATAGAAGATTAGGTCATGTGAATTTCAAGAATATCAACAAGCTGGTTAAAGGCAATTTAGTTAGAGGTTTACCTTCTAAAACTTTCAAGACTGATCATTCATGTTTGGCTTGCAAGAAGGGCAAACAACATAAAGCTTCATGTAAAAAGCTTGAGGAAAGAACTGTCAGAGAGCCTTTGCAGTTGTTGCACATGGATCTATTTGGACCTGTTTCTGTTTTAAGCTTAAACAAGAAGAAGTACTGCTTAGTTGTAACAGATGATTGCAGTAGATTTAGCTGGGTCTTTTTCTTGGGATTTAAAGATGATACTTTTGATGCTATTCATGATCTTATTATAGCCCTTGAAAATCAATTGAGACTCAAAGTTAGAGGTATTAGATGTGATAATGGAATTGAATTCAAAAACAAGTTAATGAATGAATTTTGTGCTAAACTCCATTCTGGAGTCAATGTTAGATCAAAAGTATCATCTATACCATTCTGCTGTGGAGTTCTAGCAATACTAAACTCCCTCTTCTATGAATTATGTTCCTGTCAGAGAAGAAAATCAAGTTGTTCACAAGGAAGAAGATTCACAATATATTCTTCATGGAGTCAATGTTAGATCAGAAGATGTTAGTGATGAAGAACCCATATAATCATTCAGAAGAAACAAAGTACTGTTGAACCAACTTCTATACTCTCTAATAAAGATCAAGCAATTCAAGATGAACTTAATAGGATGCTCCTTCACGAAACACTAGCTAAATCCTATGAAGATGATCAAAGGAGAGCCTATGAAGCTGCAAAGCAAAAGGGTAAGTTCAAAGAAAATATTCACAGTATTTTGGATGATAGTAATTTGGATGACAGTACTTTGGATCACAGTACTTTGGATCAAAGTACTGTTGAACCAATTGTGAGTTCTACTAAGGATTTAAATGATCCTAACATGCCTGACTTAGTAGACACTGAGGATGAGTTAGAAGATGAAGGTATTTTCTCAAATTCCAATGAAGATCCTGACTTCACAAATTTGGATAATGATCTTGAAGTTCCATCAACTCCTACATCAAGAATTCATAAATCATCCAGTTGATCAAATCATTGGACCTTCAACTTCAGGAGTGCTCACAAGAACAAAAGCTAAAGGTTTTTCACAGCAACATAATGCTTTACTTAGCTTTGTTTATAAACAAAACAGGATGAATCATAAGGATCAACAAACATGCCTATTTGCCTGCTTTATATCTCAAGAAGAACCCAAGAATATAGNCAAGAATTCATAAATCATCCAGTTGATCAAATCATTGGACCTTCAACTTCAGGAGTGCTCACAAGAACAAAAGCTAAAGGTTTTTCACAGCAACATAATGCTTTACTTAGCTTTGTTTATAAACAAAACAGGATGAATCATAAGGATCAACAAACATGCCTATTTGCCTGCTTTATATCTCAAGAAGAACCCAAGAATATAGCTCAAGCTTTAACTAAAGAGAGTTGGGTTGAAGCTATGCAAGAAGAACTTCTACAATTCAAGCTTCAAGAAGTTTGGGTACTATGTGATTTATCAGATGGCAAGAAAGTAATTGGTATAAGATGGGTTTTCAGAGTTAAAAGGGATGAAAGAGGAAATGTTATCAAGAACAAAGCAAGATTGGTTGCACAACGATACAGACAAGAAGAAGAAGTAGACTATGATGAAGCGTTTCCTCCTGTAGCAAGAATTGAAGCTATAAGGTTATTTCTTGCTTTTGCATCATATATGGGATTTCTAGTTTATCAAATGGATGTCAAGAGTGCTTTCCTTTATGGCAAAATTCAAAGGAAGTCTATGTTAAACAACCTCCTGGTTTTGAGGATCCTGAACATCCAAACAAAGTCTACAAAGTTGTTAAGGCACTGTATGGCCTTCATCAAGCTCCCAGAGCTTGGTATGAAAGACTCTCTACTTTTCTATTGCAACATGGTTACAGGAGAGGTGCAATTGACAAGACTTTGTTTATCAAAAGAGACAAAAATGATATCATGCTTGTTCAAGTTTATGTGGATGATATTATCTTTGGAGCCACAAAACAGTCTATGGTGAAAGAATTTGAACAGCTCATGCAAAAAGAATTTTAAATGAGTTCAATGGGTGAATTAACTTTCTTTTTGGGGCTTCAAGTTAAACAATCAAGTACTGGAATTTTCATTAGTCAAGATAAGTATGTCACTGACATTCTTAAGAAGTTTAATCTCAATACTATCAAGCCAGTCACAACACCCATTAAAGCTTCAAACTCATTAGGAAAAGATGAAGATGGAAAACCAGTGGATGTCAAGCTTTACAGATCTATGATTGGTTGTCTTATGTACTTAACTGCATCAAGGCCTGATATTATGTTTGCTGTCTGTCTCTGTGCAAGATATCAAGTCTCACCCAAGGTCTCTCATATGAATGCAGTACATACGCCGCATCTAAAGGCGGTGTACGAATATTCCATAATATAATAAGGTTAGACCCTACGCGAAGTTAAGTCAATGCGCCGCATCTAATCATTACATGCGCTGCATCGAACCCTCAGACAGAAGCTATAAATACCCCAAGACCTAGACGAATTTTGTGTGCACCATAACCCTAAGGAGGTGAATTCAGACGAACAAGCAACACAAGACACACCCCAAACGAAGATCTTAGAGCTGTAATAAGGTCCTGCATGTATTCAATTCATTAAGTAGTTTTGTTTTATTATAATAGTAAGCTTTAATTCATCAGGATTGATGGCCGGTAGTTTGTAAGTACGCAAAATCAAATGCCCGCCTTAAAATTGCTTTCTCATCAATTAAAGTTTATATGTTTGACGTCTTTGGTGAACTTATATTAGTGCATTGATTACCTCTGTGTCTAGCTGAGCACTGCTTTGGCTGCCATACCCCTTCTTCGCCTATTTAATCTGATGTCTTTGGATAAGTAGGATATTCATAAGTAATCATATATTAAGGGTTTACTCGCCGATATAATGAAACCAACGAGTACGGATTAATTATATACACTTCATATAAAACTAGCAATAAAACAAGTGACAAGCTGCTTAATTATTAGGACAGGTCTTCTTATTGTCTCTATTATCTATCTGTGTACGTGTATGATATTCGCTAATTTGTTCTTATTAGTTTTTACTGTTTAATTAAATAACCAAACTATGCCAGTCTCTCAGGCTGAACCCCTTTCGTTAGATTAGACTGTAAAGCTAACTTAGATATTAAAATATTGATTAGGATAACTAGATAATACGTTCCACTCTTAGTGATCGACACTCTGCTTACCTTATATACAAACTGACCGGGTACATTGATCGTTAAGTGTGTGTGTAATTGATAAGTCGGCTAAATATAAATGTAAAACTTGATTAGGCATTAACACTGCTAAACCGGAACGACACATCACGCGCATCAGTCACTTAACGTTTTATTTTAGTTTGTGTTTTTTTAAACCAGGTACGAAGAAAAATGTCATGTCTGTTTTGCCAAAAAATTTTTTGTTGATTTTTTATGAGTTATGTTTTTAAGTTTTTTTTGTTTAATTGGTAGACTTTCTTTTTTATGTTTGTTTAAAGTGGGTACTTGTTAGAGGTGTTGATGGGCCAGTGTTTTAGTGATGAAATTTAAGTTTAAGATATGGGCTTGGGGGTTTGGTTTTTGGGCTCTTTTTTATATGTATTTTTTAATCCTTTTTTTTTGTTATTTAGTTGGTTTTTATGCATGGGAAACAGGGAGTAATTATGAATGAGTGTACGTTTATTGAAGTTGGGTGTCTCGAGGGATTTTTGTATAACTGGTCTACTTTACTAAAAAAATACACACACCGATAATTATTTAATCTTCAAAATGTTTACATCTTTGCCTTTCTGTGATCAATTAGCTGCAGTCGCTGGATCAAGATCGCTGAGGGACATGATGATTGTGTGCTACCGTCAGGAGGTCGATGTAAGTCTTCGTGATGAGGAGGATTTAAGGAAAAGGGCTTCCATTATAAGGGCACATGTGGCTGAAAGGGATTATGTCATTAGGGAACTGGAACTTCTTTGTGGATCAGATTCCACTGTAGAGAGTGCTCGTGATTTGATGCGCCTACAAACAGAGGACTTGACCGAGGTATCTTTATTGTTAGTAAATGTGGTGAAGAAACAGGCGCGTGTGAATGATTTGCTATCTTTTATTGAAAAGCTGCGATTAATGGAGTACTAATCTATGTTGTTTCCTTGTTTTTAAATGCATCTTGTTTTGGGGTTTAGGGTTTCTTTGATATCTTTTGGGCAAAATTTGTGTAATCCTATAAGTTGGGGGTTTAGGTGTTTTAAGTCTAAACAATTGCTTAAAAGTTATGAACAGCCCAGATATTTTTAGTCTTTTTTGTTTGGTGGTTAGTATAGTAAATCAGCTACCTCAATTTATATTAGAAGGATGAAAGAGCAATGGTTTGTGTTTGAAGGACGTGGTGTGAATCAAGATTGCGTTGTTAGTAGTTGGATTTGTTGCTATAGTTTATTTTACATAGTCATGTGCATATAAATTTTGGTGTTTGAATGGTGGTGTGTTATAGGTTGCCTAATTTTGATGACTTATGTTTTTAGAAAAGATGCAAGAGGCTGTTGCTACTGGCAATGTTGATAGCGTACTATAAATTCATTGGCTAGTTATATTATGTGCTTTATTCTCCTTGCTATTTTGAAGAGTTGTAATGGGAATATGTATTGTAATTGTGTTATGTTATGTAAATGTTACTTTAAGAGACTTAACTGTGTATTGGGGGTCTAAGTTATGTGTTTTTTTAGGGGATGCTGTAAGCCAGGTGTTGGTGGTGGTGTAGTAACCTCTTTTTCAAAATCTGTGTTTTGTCTTTCATAAACTGCTAGTAGCTGTGTACTTAAAGTTTCGAGTATATGTATTCTTAGGTCAAAACAGGTTCTGATGGTTTAGGTGTTTAAGCAATGTAGGTGGATTATCTTGTCAAACAGTAATGTAAGCCTTTTATTGCTTTTAACTATGGTATTCCTATTTTTCTTGGATAAAATGGACTCATTTTCCACCACTTATTTGTTTTACCGTCGTTTATTTAAACACATTAGTTGCTCTTATTTTTCTTTATCATTTGGTGCAAGTTTAAATTTTTTTACGGGAATGTCTGGGTTGATGTTGCTTGTAGAATTTTCGTTTTCTGCGGGTTCCTTTTTTTCCCGGATATGATGTCCCTGTGTTTCCAGAGGGAGGTTGAGGAGGAACGGGGTTGGCGGGATCTTCTGCATGCTCGTTGTGCACACACCTGTGGTAAGCTATTGTATTTGGATGGTCTTATTGATCAGCTTGAGGTTTGTGGTAGGGATATCTCGGTTGAACACTCACTGATGGAGTTGAGAGTCGGTGATGATACCCTCGTGGCTGATTCTATAATGTACTTAAAAGATGTGCGTGATTTTGAGGATGAGAAGCTAGGTCACATGCAGTTGCTCCTTGCAGCCTCTGAAGCGCATCTTTGCAGTAGGAGACGTTTTGTTACTCGTTTTACTCGCGTTTCAGTAGCATAAAATGTTTTAGAATAATATGGTCATTGGTTAGAGTACGGTGTGTGCTGTTAGTTGTATGCGTAGTTGTCATCAATGTTTCATTCTGTTGTATTTCAGTTTTAGGATCTCGCATTTCCGCGGTTGTTGTCTTAATAAGTAGGTGTTAATGTTGTGGCTTATAGATTGCGGGTTTAGTTTTGGCAATAGTATTAGCCCACTCTATTTGCGCTGATGTTGTACGTGCCTTCTGTAGCTACTGTTTTTCATGGTTTAGGTGTAGTTGTGGGTTTATCCAACATAAATATGCATTTTTATAAATGGTGATATTTATTTAACTCCTTGGTGGCAGGCCGTTGTTGTTTTCGGCTTGTTCCCTTTTTTTCTTTTTTTTGTTGTTAATGTGCGCGAATAGCTGTGATGGAGCTAACGATTTATAAGTATTTAGGGTTTCTAATATACGAAAGTTTTGATATAAAAAGGGTGGGGTTTTTATGGGAGAAAATGTGGGGTGTCAAAAAGCTTTTGGCTGATTAAAGTTGAGGGCCTTTCTAGCAATTTTTCATATAATAGGAGGGTATGTTTTGCCTCTTTTGCTTGTGTTTTTTACTTTTCTCTACCATGCTTTATCTCTTTGGTATTATACCCTGTGTTGTAGACTGAGCTAGGTCATAGAATTGTGAAACTTTTCTTTGAATTATGGCAGCTCGTTTTCCATTCTGTGCTAAACTTTCTAACGACTGTGGTTCGAAGTGTATTGAACATATGTTGCACTATTTACTTTTGCAAGAAAGGGAAGCCAACAATTTTAGTGTTTCGTATTATAGTACAATGGTAGGTATTATTGAAAACCGTTTGGCTTATAGGCGTATGATTATGAGTGAGTTTTAAACCTTTGGGAATAGGGATGCGTTTAATAGGGTGGTTCATGTATTAATGTTGGCAGAGCAATATGATATTGAGGAGATTGGCCATCTGAATTTGATGGTAAGGGTTTATCAGCGTCGTGGGAGTATGATGGCTGGAGCAAATGTTGCCCTCCGTATGTGATTGCGTGATGTGCCAGAGAGGTTTGCTTGTCTTTCTTTTCACTGGTGTTGTTTTGATATACCGCATTATTAGAATCGGTGTCGTGATGGTTTAGTTGTGTGTTTAATGTTGCTCTTTCAGATTTTAGGTCACCCGTGGTTTCTCTTATGGTAAAAGGTTGGGATGAAGTTTTGTGCACCCGGTGTTTGTATGCGTTGGTGGTTGCGCTATACTGTCGACCATCGATGTGTTGAACGTTTTGTAACGGTAGTTAAAGTTTAGAATGTAATGGATGATGTATAATGGTGTTGTCTATTTCCCTTTGTAATATGTATGTTTTTTATCTTATGGATGGTAATCATAATGTATCAAAAGTTTGGTTACTGTTATTGGATGTTTTGGTGTACAACCTGAGATTCTACGGTCATTATCATGTGGTTTGCGTATTCTGTATTTCTTACTTGTTAGATGATTTGTTTTGGCCGCACCTTTAGAGAAGGTGATGCGAAATCTGGGTGTCTAGTAGTCGTTGTTTTTCGAATCACATCGACTAAGTTGTTCCCAAAAGTAATCGATTGTGTGTGGGGTTAAGCTTATGTATACGTTTTTCCGTTATTGTATTCGCATTCCAGATGATACAATGTATGTTTCGTCAGTTCGTTGTATACATGTATTCGATATTACTGCATGTGTAGGTCGTAAGTGTCTATTGCGTGCCTTTCTTTTTTTTTTCTTCATGGCAAGAGTGATGGCGAAACGATTTTAGAGTGCGTAAGTAAGTCAGTCTTTTTTTTCGGATTTGTTTTAGTAAATGTGGCTATGAACACGGAATCATTTATTCGTCTTTTGATATTTTGATTTGTTGTATATGATGGTTTATGGGATGGTTTAGTATGTCTTTTTGTTTAACTGGTGGGTCTACTTAAATAAAATGTTGTGGAACATTGTTTACCGTCCTTTTTTATTGTTTCATCTTTGAGTTTTTTATAACATATTAATGTGTGCAATAAGGTTTGCTGATCATGTAATATTAGATATAGGAATTTTTAAACAAACCGTTTTCCTAAATATTTAAACAATTATCTTTTTTACATATATTTCATATTATGTTTTTTGTCATTACTTAGTCAAGAAGCTTATCTTCTTTATGATTGCCTTTAAACGGTTTGGAAAGTCGTGATTCGTTGCATGTTATGGAACAGACATATGTGTGGATGTATATAATATGTAATATTATTTTAATTTTCATGATTATAAGTGAACTATATTAGCGTAGAAACAATTTGTTGCCGGACAGTGTCGTCAGTTACATTGAATTTGTATCAAAAAAAGGATTGTAGCAAAAAAAAGGTATCTATTGTATGTGAGCATTATATGGATCCTAAAAACGTATAATCTTTTGAAAAATTTTTGAAGCATAAATTTTTTGGTTGGGTTAATATACCTTTGCGCATTACGTGTTTAATAGTAAGCAAACGTTTTGTTAACTTACTTCACATGAGTTTTGGGCTAGCATAATTTGCTCTTTATCTGAGATAGGGCATATTTATTTTAGAAGGTTTTTTTCGCTCGGTATAGGTGTGACATTTTATGAGGTTACCATAATAGGTCAGTTTCGACAAACTAATGATAACCAAGTTGTTGTAGTCATAAGTAAGATTTTTTTCTTTTTTTGTTTTTTTGTTCTTTTTTAATGGTTTCGAAATTTTGAGCTACAAATTTAGATTGGGTGATAATGAAAGTGTTATGTAAAGTGAATCTAAAATCAGATAATTTTAATTTCTTCAGTTTGGGTTATATGTTTAGTTAATTTTTCCCGTTGTTTAGCGAAGTTAACCCGGGTTTACTGTTAATTTTTTGCGTGTGTTTTCATTTATGTGCTCTATGTTAACATGGGAGGTCCTTATTTTATATAGGATAGTATTTTATATGTGATTTTCGGTTTCTCAACTGTTGTTTCTTTTTTTAACACAAACATTTTTGGTTATATATTTTTTTAAAGAGTATTTGCGATTGTATTTTTCACACACACACACAGATATATATATATATATATATATATATATATATATATATATATATATATATATATATATATATATATATATATATATATATATATACATACGTTTTTTCTCTTTTTTCTTTTTTAGTATATAAAGTTTGTAGTGTCTACTTTTTTTGAGAAGCCCATATATAGTGGGTTAATATAGGTTTATATATAATTTTGTCTTATTTTTTGTTTCTATCATCTTAGAGATAGCTGTTATGCAACCTCACACTTCTCGAACTGTTACAATGATGGGAATATTATGTGTCAGGGTGCTCCTTTGCTTTCAACTTTGGTTACAAATGGCTTCTCGTTTCCCGATCTCCGAAAGGCTTGCACGTATTGCGCGTTCCGATCATAGGCCAAGGCAGATGTTCGTCTATATTGAGAGGCACCGACTGAATAACATGTGGGAAGAAAGGCGAAATAGGCATCGTGCTGCAAACTCAAGGAACCATGTTAGGCAACTGAATGCTTACATAACGGAGCTAGAGGAAGGGACAGGTTCGGTGATGGTGGCGCACGCTCTTGCAACTCTAAGGATGTGTTGGCAGTCGAACAACAGCGTATCCGTCTATTCAACCGTGAAATTCTTGAAGCTGCTCGTGCTGCGGACCTTCTACTTGACTTTCTTGGGCTTTCCTTGAGCCCATAGTTTTTCCTGTAGTAGTCCGCACCAATAAGTTTGCTATGTGTGGTAGTGATGGTTATCTTTTGGGTGTCTCACTGTTTAAACACTCCTATCGTGACTGTTTTCTTTCGACTGTATCTGTAGTAATGGTGTGCTTATGTAATTAGTTTAATAGGTTAACTCAACCGTGTATGGTTGTGCAAACATATTGGAGGATCCAATATGCAAGTTCTGGTTAGCTTTAGTATGTTAGCTTTTTAAGTTTGTAAATACAGATGTTCCCAACACTGTAATGTTTCTTTTGGTAATGAAAAGTGTTGGTTTTAAATTTGTGCTCTTTTTTTGTTTTCTATTTAGTGTATATTTAATTGTTGGTGTTGTTGGTATTTAGGTTGTTGTGACATACTCCCTCCGTCCTAATATTATTGTCCAGTTTGAATTTTCAAAGTCAAACTGGTTGAACTTTGACCATAAATATATATTTTTTATTATATAATACTTGATGAAAAATTATACCATTGAAAAGTACACTTAAAACCCAATCATTTATATATTTTGCATCAAATATTATATAACACTCACAAAAATATTTTAAGGTCAAATTTGAAGAAGAAAGACTAGAAAAGTCAATAGTGGACAATAAATTTGGGACGGAGGGAGTAGTCTTTTTGCTAATATTGTAGGTAATGTATTTGGAGTGTTTATTGGTAACGGTATAAGGTAGAATTATGAGATGTTGTATTACCTTCATATTAATCAGTTGTGCTTGTGGAAAACTAGAAGAGGGGGTTGAATAGTTTTACATCCGTTTTATTATTTATAAAAACAAGTTTTTTTTAAAAACGTCGATTCTAATTTATGTGAATTCAATACTTGTATTATATGAACAATTATATAGTTACTAACTAACCAAGCAAATATAGTATAAGTAAATAAGTAATGAAAGAATAGAGTTAGAAAGATCAAACCACAACACAAGGATTTATAGTGGTTCGGCTACAAGGTCACCTTCCTTGTTCCTACTCCACTCCCCGAGTCACCTACTCGAGAGTTTTCTTCACTATGTCAACAAACTCCCTTGTGGCTGAGAAACCTTACACAACTTTCGCTTACTCCGGCTTAACGACACAAAGCTAGATGTCGGGTTCTAATCCTAGCTAGAACCAATCTCACAACTCTTCACAACTTCTACACTACTTGTACACACCACAACTTCTTCACCACTTCACTACTACACTACTTCTTCTTCTCTACACAATTTCTACTTCACCTAAAACTACTTATTACAATCACAACACAACTACACAAATAACTTTACACAATGTACACTATAATTTACAATACTTCTTAAACTTGATGTTGAAGGAGTATTCTTCTTTTGCACATTGGATGAGGATGGATGAGGAGGGATTGAATCACTTGAAACAAGGATTAATAATGTTATGATCAAAGGGTTTTGAAAGATGATTAGAGAGGATTGGATCTGAAAATTTTAGTGCAAAAGGTGAGGAAAAATACCAGGTTTGAGGTGGTATTTATAGGCAAAGATTTCTGACACAGGGAGCGTGCCGGCCCTCTTAATTCGTGGCCGGCCCCCTTAAAATTAAGGGGGCCGCCCATTATAATTAAGGGGGCCGCCCACCTGTAACGGCCAGAAACTTTGTCTTTTTCTGGGGAAAGTTTATTTGGTGAAAAACTAACTGATTTTGGTTAAAAATTTTGAATTCATATATTTAGTATGATTTAAACATTTTCCTTTATTACCAAAAGTGTTTTTCAAAAATATATAATATGTTTAGATTATTTAATAAACTTTGTAATAATTAATTAAATACCACTTTGATCATAAATTGTATTAAGCACTTGTTTATTCATACCTTGAGTGATTAGGTTGGATAAAATGATATAAACTAACTTAATACTTGTTTACGCAGTAATTTTACGTTTAATGTTTTTACATTTTGTGATCGTCAAAACGTAGAGATATCGAAAAATATAAATAACGTTTTTATGCATTATTTATGTTAACAATCTCCCCCTTTTTGATGATTACAAAATCTAAACTCATTAAAACGAAAATTAGTATATATACAAGTATTTTGTGAGTTTATATCAATTCTCCCCCTTTTTGTTAGCATCAAAAAGGGTATCCCGATTAGTTTGGAGCTCCCCCTTGACTTATACTCCCCTCGTTTTGAGGTCATCAAAGGAATCGAGATATGGAATTCTTGCAAAAAAATATTTAGTGTCAAGCAATGTATATATATATGACATGCAAGAGGAATAATAGAAACTAGACATAACCATTGATAATAGCAAAGAAGTACAAAAATACAACATCAAGAAGCACATAAATGTAAACTAATGCCTATAAGGCTTACAAGCATACATAAAAAAATAACCAAAGCTCTAATATGAATGTCTTCCTAGAGCTTGGCACCCAAAATGATTGAAATAATTTTATTTCCAAAACATGGAGCATGTTTAATTTGGTGGAAATGATGGTGAACATGGAGATGGTGATGGTGGAGGTGTGGTTTCCCTTATCTTAAAATT